>NW_020870097.1:402442-409942 GCF_003789085.1 Penaeus vannamei | reverse complement strand
ATAATAATAGTATATATATATATAATATATATATATATATTATATAATATACGTATAATAATAATAGTAATATATAATATAGATAACTCGTGATATATAAAAATATTAAGAATAGAATATTAAATATTATAATAAATACATAATATACATATAATACTAATAAAGTATTATAATAGTAGTACTTATATATATAGATAGAATATCTATAATATAATAATATATTGTATAATCTTACTAATATATGAGTGAATAGGTATATGTGATATTTATATAATATAATATAAATTATTTAATAATAATAAATATATATAGAATATTATATTATTATTATATATACCGTCACTAATATATATACTATGACTATATATATATAACGGACATAATATATTATAATATAGTATATAAATAATTAATATACAACTAGATACGATCCGATAATATATAATATAATATATAAGATATAGTATATACTCCCACTACTATACTCATACTACCTCACCTAATAATACTACTATATATATACTATCTTATACCTACTTACCTATATATACTATATACTATATATAACCATATATATTATACGTACTCCAATATATATACATACTATACTATAATACTCTCTATACTATATCCTTCCATATTCTCCTATATACGCTTATATACTTATATATATTAATCATAATATTAATTATATTATACATATTAGTATTAATTATATATTAATATATTTGCCTATGCTTAATGTATTGATAATAAAGAGGATAAAGGTCAGCAAATTAACATGAATAAACCGATAAAGTCATAAATTAAATGATAATTAAATATTTATATCATAGAAAGATTATAACAAACAACACACACATACGATGTGGCTGGCGGGCCCAGAGGCCCTCCCCCCTTCCAGCACCTCCGCACGTCGAACAGCGCAAGCAAAACTGAACTCCAAGACCCTCCTGAGGGTTCCGTTGCTTAAAAGAAACGCACTGAGAAGTGCCTGTGTTCGTTTTCGCTGAGGCCCTCTTCTCGCGTTCGTCAAGGGCGCGGGTACTGTACGTGCGACGAGATCATACGCGCGAAGAGGAACTCGCATTTCTAATAACAAAACGAGCGAGACAGATAAGGTAATTATAAAGAAATGGAAAGAATAAAAAATAAAGTGAAAGGGAACGTATCTCACTAATCCAGAATCGATTTTACTAGTGAAGAACCCGGATCTGCTGTTATAAATGCTGACAGGAAGTTTAATAGCCTTGAAGTACGTAATCGAGTCTTCCTCTGTGAAAATACAAGCAGGAAAAAAGACTGTCTGGCGAAATGCTGGTGCGGAGCCTCGCCTTGCTGCGCGGTAACTAGAGAAATGCTGAAACTATGTAACTTTTTTCCCTGTATGAAATATCGTTCTTTCATTGTAACATTTCTGCAGCGTTATAGCTTATCGAATCGAGACCCATAACAAATGACTTCTTTATTCCATCTTTGATGTTCATCTTTCAATCGACTCGCTGGACTTCAGGTCGAAATTTGAGATGGACCAATAAGAGCAAGCAGGTTGTGAACGTGTTTGAGAGCATACATATTTGGGCTAATAGGAATGCGGATAGGACACTTGCCACTTAATCAAAGATTACCTTG
The DNA here is from genome assembly GCF_003789085.1 of Penaeus vannamei. NCBI lineage: Eukaryota > Metazoa > Arthropoda > Malacostraca > Decapoda > Penaeidae > Penaeus > Penaeus vannamei. Next base: position 408,310 of record NW_020870097.1, on the reverse strand, counting down.
TACACACCGTGCGCACTGTTCACAAATTTAACACACAAACTTCAGTTAGATTTAATACTTTATTGCCTGTCAATAACATCACGCCGGCTCATACATCGCTTCAGAAGCAAACTCTCAGGTATATAGAAACAAAAAGTGGTTGCCCCGTTCGCCGCAACTGGACAAATAAGGAAGTCAGATCAAGACTTAGACGACCGGACGTCGATAGCCACACTTAACGCTTCTAAATATCGAAATCAATCTCACTCTGACCATATCTGTCTATAATCTTTAAAGTCCCTCTCATCTCTAAATTTATTATCCCTTCTAATGCAGTTATGTGTGTGTCATAATACATTCACCCTATTACATTATATGTAGTATAATACACGATCACACCAAATATATAATACTATAATATGTGTTTATTCATACTTGAATCTAACACTTACCATATGTGTCTCTGTGAATATTAGTGTTGTTGCTGTTGGTGTGTGTGACTGCTGTGTGCTCTGCCCTTTAAGATCATTATTCACCTTATCATCATCATCCTATCACCGCACCTCTCTAAACCATAAGTTCACCATCAACGATGCTGTGAACTCTCCTAACCATCTACCCTAAACGTGATAGACTAAGTCGCTGTAGTGATGCGAGTGATGATTGTGTAGTTTGTGTAGTGGTGTGGGTTGTCGTAAGATAACGCGCTGCTGTGAGTGCTAGTGTTTGGTGATGTAGTGCTCGTGTGTGTGTAATTGTGCATACTCAAGCATTATAGTTCGTGAGGGACCGCAACCGGATGAACCTTAATAAAGGAACTAGGCATGTAATCTCAAAGTGAGGATAGAAGCTCATAATCAAGATCTAGTAGTTAGTAAGTACTAACTTAGTAAATGACCATATGAGAACATGACAGTAGTAAACTAAGTAGTCGTCATAAATACAGTTCAGTATAAGCTTCTATATACTAGTTAGTACATATAATAAAATATATAGACTACTATTAATCGATAATAAAAGTATAAATGTTGTACTAAAATCCAAATATAATAGAATGCTATGATTCACATATAGGTTATAGCCAATGCGATAGTGAATAGCACTACTATATTCACCTTACCTAAGAGTTATATATAGTATAAGTATACTGTAATCATACTAGTAACTACATACTCATATAAATATTGTATATATGATAATCATATAACCGTATTAATATAAACTATATATATATCATATTAAAGTATATAATATACTAAATATAGGTATACACTAAATGTACAGTGTGCTCCCTCACATATACAAGTATATAATAAAATGCCATATACTGAATAATAAATTATACATCTTGATGGAAAACATGTAGTCTAACGTCAGTTTTATAATACCTTCAAGTCATGGGTTCCTATCGAGGAAGCTCCTCAAAATATTATTATGCGTTTGACCTAAACTCTAACTATATATGTCCCTTGTAATGATTACCTTAAATTACTCTCATCGATAAGACTATATATGTATTTAAGTGGATTTAGATAAAGTGTTTATAAATTAATGTATTTTATTAACTCATATTGTGTGAATCTCCACTAGAAATAATAGACATTTTTGATACCCTGAAGCGATCCCTGTATTAGTTATACTTAGCAATTATGACATGAGTGAGTTATTGCCCAATAGTATATACCTTAAATAGATAGTTAAGGCGTTTGAGTATATCCGATAGGAGAGAACGTATGATAGGTTTTAGCTATTTAAACTAATAAATATACAAATTATAGGTAATACTAAATCATTACGTGATAATAACATATAATCTTATCAAATTATTGATTCTTATCTGTGTACAATATATATTATATTGATAATATGAATAGAATGATTAATAATTACCTTCATTCATCATTAGTACTGCTATGTATGCATAAGTATATCATAAGGTATATATTGAGAGTATATAGATATCCTTATCCCTCTATAATTAAAATGGAAGAATCAATAGTAGTAAATTATTTATCATACCTCATCGATAAACTCCTACTATTATGTTTTGTTTTATTATATACCTTAGACATTATAATTTATCCAATTATTTAATGAGTAAAAATTCCTAATATACACATTATAAATCGTATGACTATTGAATAAATATTTTCTGTATACATATTATATCGAGAATGATCATAAATTTGTTAGACCTGTGTGGCTGGAGCGATTTAGGAATGACATTACTCGACAAGAACCACTGCATCCCCTCACTACCTCCTCGCCTTAACATCCCTCAGGAGGACCACCGCCGGTGACAGGCAACACAGAATAGAACAAGAGTACCCTCGTACAGCGGTCTACCCTGAGCGTGAAGACCTCGCCACCGCGACATCCTCCGCCTTGGCGTCCCAGACCGCTGCTCCCGACCCTGCCTTCTCAGGCGATATTACCTGCATGGTGGAAACCACTGGAATTTAGCTTATACGGGCTGCCCCTGACGTGCCTATCGTAACCTGTGATGGGTCACCTCCAGCCAACTCAACAAACCAAAGGAGCGATTTAACGAAAGTACACTAACCCTCGACACAGTATAGAACGATCAACACTGACAGGTCATCCGGTTGGTTTCAGCTGGTCATATACTAAGTATGGCGCGTTCATCTGGAAGCCGTGAGACAAGCTCTCGCCTCCGACACTCTATCGTGTGGATTATCCTGTCATTTTTGCGCGCTTGATTGTTTGCCGACAATTAATTAAAATCTTATCCATACCATAATTGTTGGATAACCTGCTTCCAACACATTGTACTTTCGTGTTGAAGTTGAAAGTCCCCTCTATTTCATATCGTTCACACACACACACACACGACCATAATAATAAATAATTATTAATTATTTAGATATATAACTATATAGTTACTCATAAATAAAACTATGATAATTGCTTAATATACTTTTAATAGTTTATATTATAATATATATTGTAACATTATATTTGGATAATATTAGATTGATATTTATATATATATATCCCCATATTACTAAGGTATAAAGGCAAATACGGCTAAATATATATATAGTTAATATTAAAAACTAATATACTAAGTGTAAATAATATATATAATAAATATATATGTTGTGTGGTATCCTGTTTGTAGTTCTTGTGTGTATAGATGTGTGGTAGTGTGTGTTTTTGAGTGCCTCGCCTCGCTAACATAATTCCCTATACTTGCCCATACCAGAGGTTGAATTTCGCTCGAGGGATAATAAAGGGGAAAGCAACGTGCGCCTACAGTCCTTTCCAACTCATGCGTCGTGTGTCTGTCGTGCCCAACTCTCGTTTAAGACATGGCGGCCTGTACTGTCGCTCCTTTATATTACCTCCTACGGGCGACCACGCCACGAGCCAAATCGCAAAGCTTGTGATGCTTACGACTTCGGCGCTGGAGCGTCACCCCTCAATAGGGATAGACGTCACAACGATCAACTGTTGCTCTTACTCCCGCCTTTCCGAACTTGGAACCTCCACTATTTTTTTCTTTCTTTTTATTTTTTCTCCTCTTCTATTTTTGACCTCGGCGACGTCTCTCTAACGACTAACTCACCTGTGCACGGCAAAAAACACGCAGAGATTTACGATTCTCGTATCGACTCACAAAGTGGTAGACAGAGGGCTATCTGATGCGTATTTGAAGACTTCGTAGTGAAATGCGAAGACACTCACGCCAGCCGAGTGCGTAGCTCCTCCGTGGAGATTCGCCGCACTTGAGAGTTACTGCGGGTGATAAAGTTAGCCCTTCCAGTGAGATTTTCATCGTTAAGGTTCTCAGCTTTATTTCACAAGAGTTCGAGGTCGATTTTGAACTCGTTAATGAAGGACACTTAACGACAAGCTGATTAGAAAACGGCCTAATATAAACCTACGAAGACCTATCAGCGCCTTTTTAATCTCCGTTAATAACACACACATACAAACACACACATACAATCGATCTATTCGCACACTCCAAACAAGCACCATGCAACTACCGATGACATACTACAACACACAGCACCACGATGGTTTATTAACGTATATAATGAAATTATAAGTAAATTGATAGATGGGTATACGATAGTATGTTTCTGATGTCTCTGTGATGTGTGATGTGTTTGTATGGCGTGAAATGTGTTAGTGTGTTTGTAATGTGCTCGGAATGTTTTCTAATTATAATGCGGTATAGCATATCTATCGCTAGGTTAAAACCTCACACAAATATGAAATATCTCATTATTATATTAAACCATAGGCCTACACCCAAAAGGATATCATTACCAATAACTTACCTTGTATAGTAACAGTAGTATATATCATGTACTATTCATATGAGTTATATTTTTTGTAATATATATATAATATTTTTAGTTACTCTAAATGATACTAGTAAATTATATTTATTATATATGATATTAATCTGAATATTCTTACACCCTCACCCCATCTAGTAGTCTATACTAACTGAGTATAATAGTGTCAAAAGCAGCCCTATACTCACTCACTGACTACCCTTATGACCTCAGGTTACCTGTTAGTGAGTGTATATTGTAGTAAATAAAGGTGTAATTGTAGGTATCTACCATGAATTGTATAGGGATATGTAAAATATAGTATATCTGCTTTGAGCCCTAGGTATGAGCATGCAACTATATGTATATTATGATATATCATGTATTAGTCACATGAGTATGCGCATGTCTTGTGCTGTGTCGTCTTTTCTTCTTGTATTTAAAATCCTTGATACTCCTATTATGTATTTTAATGTCAGGCTAAATGCAACATTAATAATATTGCTCCGCTTCTTGAAGCATGTTTCGCATCCTCTATGAATACCATTAAATAGCAACCGAAATGCATGAGATCATAACACTCAGCCCGCACAACCAAAGATTGTAATATCAAACCTACATAAAAAAGTGCAGCAAATCTACCTGAGCATCTTCTACATGGAGGGATTCACACATTTTTGTATTTAAGTGGACATTTCCTTTTTTTTTATATTTTGGATTTTGGGGAGACGGTTCGACCATCGCGGAATATGGGGAAAAAGAATTCAAAGGCTTCGCGACTGTATGGAATTCTTTTTTTTTTTTTTTTTTACACCATTCTGGGAAAAAGTGTCAGCAATGAATAATGAAAAAGAGCGTAGTAAGCCGGCAGCACTTTCATCCTATTCATTGAGCCATGCACGCTTTTCCCAATACACACGGGTCCGTCACAGGGAGCGAGGGCTGCTTTGACACTCATGGCCGATGGGGGGGGGGGGGGTGAGAATCAGAATCAAATAATTCGTTTAGCCAAATATTTCAAAATACGAAAATCATGATATACTGTCATACAGGAGTTGGAGTCCTTTGGGAAGGCCTATGGAAAAAGAATTATGGGTGTTTAACATTAGGTAATATACATACATTTGAAGTTGTTACGTAATACATATTTACATATTTTAATTAAATTAGACTTCAATATATTACTAAAACATCGAGCATTATCAGCGGTCATTTTGATTAAACTATTTACATTAATTACAAAGCCGACATAAGTGAACAGCTTTAATCCTAAAGAAATGCGATAATAAATTAAACATTATAGTAGTTATACATTTGGCAACTCAGAGAACATACTGGGATATTTAATAATATCTCAGTCTGTTTTGTAGGAGTAATGTTCTGCATTTTCTAACTCCGTTCGGAAGATTGTTCCATAGTAAAGGCCCGTGATACAAGCTTCTTGTTTGTGATTGTTGAAATCTCATGAATGATACAATAGGTTATTATTTCTTGTGTTATACCTTTCGTTTGCTCTGGATGGAACATCTCATTTCCAAATGTCAATATATTTATAAACATGAAAGCAGCATCAGTATTT
>NW_020870097.1:394942-397442 GCF_003789085.1 Penaeus vannamei | reverse complement strand
TATATATATATATATATATATATATATATATATATATATATATATATATATATATATATATATATATATATATATATATATATATATATATATATATGTGCCCGCCCACACACACATATATATAATTGTATGTTATATGTATGCATGCATACATAAACTTATGCATCCAGCGACACACAAAATAAAACTAACTCTTCTCAGCCTTCCTTTTTTCTCTTCTTTTCATCTTCCTGCAATTCCCAGTTTCATTTCCTTCCTGCGCCTCCAAGACGCCTCCTCCCCGAAGCCTTCTTCTGCAGCGGCGGAACGACTAAGCTCTAACCGCCCTTTCAGGCCGCCCATTTCCCCTTCTAATTTATTCATTGGTTCGCGAAGGGAAATTGAGTAGAAGCACTTGGCTCGGGGCCGCATTATGCCTTCAGAAGTAGCTGGGGAGAAGAGGAGGCGCCGGCCACGTTCTCCTTCTTTCATGCCCTGAATACGCCGCGGCCGCTCTTGCTCTCATATTTTTCAGAGTTGACAGAAAGCCGATGGTTTAATAAATGGCGACCGTATAGGCTTTCTGTCCCCGCGGTCAGGTCGCCGAGACGCGCCATCACCGGCTCTGATAGCTGATCGATCCTCGAGCCTCTCCTGTGACTGCCGCTGTAGTGGTGTCAAAAGATACTTTGGGGGAAAACGCAGAAAGGAGGACCTTTTGGAATATGACAATTCTAAAGGTGTCGAGTTTAGGCAAGAATCTCCTGAATCTCTAAGGATAGTTTTAACTAAATTCAAAGGCTTTGTTTGAAATTATTCTCTATAATGTTGCCTTCGAATGTCCCTCGATCCCCGCCACAAAAACCAAAGTACCTTTTTCCCTCAAACCCAAAAGGTTCACTAATCTTTTCTTCGGCCCTTTAAGATCTTATCATTTCCCAAGAGCTTCTTGCGAATGGCTACTTGATGTAAGATTTATTTCTGTTTGGAATTTTTTTATCATTCCTTTTTCTTTCTTGAGCAAAATAAGTCTTAGCTCTTTTAGCGAGTGCGTTCATTATTTCTCGCAATGGCTACACCACTGTTAAAAATGTTCATAAGTATACAGAAAAAGTTATCTTCATGTCTATTATAAAATAAAGCATTTCAGAGATCTACACACGCACATTTTAGACTCCATCCTCGCTCCCTCGGGGAGACATGCAATCGCAAGAGCACTTCTTGTCTCTTCTCTTCTTGTTAGGATTGAAGCGTATTTTCCGATTCAGACGCCGTGGCTGTCGCTCCTCCGCTGCTCCCGACTTTGTTTCAACGAGACTGGAGGGAAGAACCTCGGCGTCTTTTATCGTATCATTTTGTATACTGGCAGATTAGCAGATACTCACTCAGAGAGTGTGTGCACTCAGACACACACGTATATATGTATATGAGTAAATGAATGAATAAATAAATGATATAGTATATATATATATATATATATATATATATATATATATATTATATATTATATATATATATATATATATATATATATATATATATATATATATATATATATATATATATATATATATATATATATATATATATATATATATATATATATATATATATATATATATATATATATATATATATATATATATATATATATATATATATATATATATATATATATATATATAAAGAGAAAGAGAATCATAAATACATATACACATACATACAGAAGTTCAAATATTTGTGCAAACATCAATATTTTTTTCTTCTTACTTTTCTTTTTTCAAAGTGCATGTTACAAAACTCACCATAAAATGTTTGCAGGCCGCGGTCGACGAAAAATATGTCCTCCATTCTTCAAGCATCCGAATGAAGAGAATATCCGCGGCGCCTTTGGAGGATCTGCGGCCCAGGCTCCTTCGGCGGCAGCAAGGACGGGGCCGGGCCTCTGCACAAGGAGTTGATAAAGGAATATATAAGTAAATAGATATAGATTTGTACATGTACACATATACATATATATTTACATATATGTATATATTACATACAATAAGAAAATATAAATACAAATATATATATATATATATATATATATATATATATATATATATATATATATATATATATATATATATATATATATATGTATATATATAAATATACACACACATACGTTGGGCTGAGTATTTTGAGAAGCTGTACCAGGTTGACCCACCAACAGTTAACTTGAATGCGGTAGTGCCGTGATTCCGTTGCCGGACCCACCCATCAGTGAGGACCCACCCTCCCTAACTGAAGTTAGGGAGGCGATATCCAAGCTGGTATTTGCGGCATCCCAGCTGAACTGTTAAAGGGTGGTGGGGAACCTATGGCGCATGTATTGCATGCTGTCCTGGCTGCCATCTGGCGGTCCGGTACCATTCCCTCTGACCTGTTGAGGGGTGTGCTCATCCCTCTCTTAGAAGGGGAAGGGGTCCTGATGGGACTCCAGCAATCACAGAGGCATCACATGCTCAATATACCA
>NW_020870097.1:357442-359942 GCF_003789085.1 Penaeus vannamei | reverse complement strand
AAAAACAATAATTAAGCTTTTGACCGCAGCGATAATGGCAAAGAGAAGATAGTGACAGTGATATCCTTGGTCCGCACGCGAGTTCCAGTAATCACCCCCCACACACACACACACACACACACTGTCTAAGTCTTGACCAGCGGGAAGCAAATCCTATTAAGAGAGAGGCATCCCCGCGGACCCAAGCCCACCTGCCGGCCTCAACACACTCTGAGGCTCTGAGGGAATCGGTGAATCCTTTCCCAACGCCAAGCCAGAAACGCCTTCGAAGCCGATTCTCTCGCAAGAAGTCGCTCCCTTGCAGTTGTTTTTTTATCTCGGCTTCAGTTCTCGGTTTGTCTTTCGTACGTAATCTACAAGGCAGCCATGGACAAATGACGCAACTTTATATGTACCTAGCCATCACTTATTTCCTTATAAGAATATCACTTTATAAACAACTCTCACTCTCTCTCTCTCTTTCTTTCTCTTTCTCAACATATCCCATCCTCTTCTTCATTCCTCTCTATCTGTCTGTCTGCTTGTCTGTGTGTTTACTGTCCATCTACCAGACAATGATAATTATACAACTTTATTGAATATGTTCATCAGTATATATTAAAAAATGTCTGACTAGCAATCATCGTCAAATCATGACGAGTTTTTGTGTCTTCATGTTAACAGAAGGCTAGTAAGCAATTCTACAACAGACTTTCGCTTTACCTTTATGTGACAAGATAAAACGTTGTCCCAGCGACCCTGTGTTTTTCCTCCTCCAACGGTGGTCTCTAGACATAACAACTCAGCCGCTCTTGTCGCAGGACGATCTGTGTGTCTTCCTCTCCCTTCGCTCCCCTTGAGCATCCGCTGTGTTGAGACCGGCGCCACTATTTTCTCACATATCTTATTTTGGACTTTTTATCCGCTTTTCTTTGTCGGTCTTTCCTCGCAGCAGAAATACGTTTCTCCTGAGATAAGTGGAGCCGCAGCTGTTTTGCAGTATCGTTCATTGCTTTTTCAATATAGTTCTCTTTCTCTCTCTCTCTTTAAATACGAGTACACACACAACACACACCACACAACACACATACATATATATATATATATATATATATATATATATATATATATATATATATATATATATATTATATATATATGTGTGTGTGTGTGTGTGTGTGTGTGTGTGTGTGTGTGTGTGTGTGTGTGTATATGTATATTTATAGATAGATAGATAGATAGATAGATGTAGAAGGCGAATTTTTCCTATACATAAATTTTGCATATTCATTGTATTCAGTTTTTGTAAATATGTCATATTATTGAATTTTTCATATGCCAAATTATTTAAATGTAGGCCTATTTTAAATGCATTTACTGAACCGTTAAATCTTGTGGGTAGCGTAGCATGACGGTCTTTAAGGCTCGTGGGTGTGGGAATGAATTCATAACGGGCAGAGAAACATCTTAAACCCTTGATATTTTAGTCAATAAACAAAACAAGTGGCATTTCATTATTCATTAATGAAATGCCACTAATATTCTCAAATAATTAAATTCATATCTAAAATTAAATCTATATACCATCTCTTTTCCTACTAATTATGAAGCAATGACATTTTAATAAACATAATAAAAATATACGTGTGACAGAATCGAGACCCTCACACCCAGTCTAACCGTGTTCTTTCCATGATTTTACCTAAGCCATAAGACGATCATTTCTCTTCTTTTCATCTTTAAAATGTTCCTCTCTTACACTTCGCTCTAATAACTAATTCCGTTCTCTATCAATTCATTGATACACCCCCGGAACTGTCACCTGCGACTCCTTCCGTTAAATAACTAAGTAAATAAGATTATCTTCCCCTGGCCACAAGACATAGTGGTGGGTTCTCACCGCATTCTCTACCATTTCTCCTCTCTGTTACATGGAGGGAGTCCAGCACTCGTCTCGATTATCATAGATCAACACAAAGGGATTTAACTATTACGTTAATAAACTTACTAAGCGTTACAATCTATTATATGAGGGTAAAATGTGATTTTAAAGACCAGCACTCAGTTTGCCTGTTACAAGGAGGAAGGCCAGGACTCGTCTGATGAGATATCGGTAAGTAACGAACTCTTTGTTTTCCCCCAAATGAATTGTTAACATTTAAACAAACCAACAATTTATCAATGATTATTATAATTTTCTGTTTGTTATATCACTAAATTTTGCCATATTGATATGACTTTAGATTTAAGAAAAAAAATGTTTCAGTGAAGAATGTGCATCTTTGAAATCAGAAACAGCGCACCTATTTAAATGTCAAATAAATTATGATCTCGATATTATGTATATATATATATATATATATATATATATATATATATATATATATATATATATATATATATATATATATATATATAATATATAAATATACACATACATATATACATATATATATATATATATAATATATATAATATATATATATATATATATAAATATATATATATATATATATATAAT
>NW_020870097.1:334942-344942 GCF_003789085.1 Penaeus vannamei | reverse complement strand
CAGGGAGCGGGAGCCCAGGCATAGCAATAGCTATACAGCCTTAAGGGGTTGCGAGATATCAGAGCAACCATCAATGTGTTTTAGAAGACCCAAGTACGAGGAAGATTTACCCATCAAACCTTGGCCAGAATCAGAATTTTAGTGATGGGAAATAAGTCATTTATATTTGACAGGGACTAAGTGAAAACTCCAAGATGGTATGAGGTTTACTCTGAAGAGCCAGTTGCACTCACTTTGCTATTATATTGGTGTTTTTTTAGTCAAGTAAATAAGATGGAAAAAGATGTGCGCATCACCGATTTATCACAGCGGAGGCGATTCACACAACCTAACACCAGAAAAACTTACAAAGAAATATAAAAACGTATGTTTTCCTAAGTTGTCGTCCCAACTCCAGAAGTACTGTCACTAGGGAATCAACATAAAAACATTCAGATCCCTAATTAACGTTAACGTGTTAATATCCAACCCAAATGGACATTAACAAAGTAAAACAAAATGTGAGAGCTAATACTGACGGGCACCTAACAACAATTCTTGTGTAAATAAATGAATAAAAAATAACGATATGAAGGCCAAGTTAGATCTCGTAAAAGGGGCAAGGGACACGAAGACAGCCTGAACACCAACAGGATCAGGCAGGAATCGTCAGAGACACAAAACAAGAAGCAACTTGACATGAAAGTCAAATTAAACGGCATGTAAATGAAAAATCAAGGAACGGACTGAACACGAAGACTACCTGCACACCCAGACAGATATCAACCGAGAAAACACTTTGGTAAAACATCAGCAACAACAAATCGAATGTCATTTACTGGCAAGATTAAAGTCTCTCTCCCAGGAGGTACGGATCCTCAAGCTGAGGGGCCGAGGTGTATGATTCGGCGAGTGTGCAGCCGGACACTACAGTTATCATTATTACTATTATCATTATCATTTTTATTATTATTACTATTATTATTATTATCATCAACATCCTCATCATCATCCCTATTATCATTTTTATTATCATTACTACCATTGTTATTATTATTATTATTATTTATTATTATTTATTATTATTATTATTATCATTATATTATATATTATTATTATCATTATATTATTATATCATTATTATTATTATTATTATTATTATTATTATTATTAATTATGAATCATCATTAATATTATCATTATCATAATCATCATCATCGTCATCATTATTACCATCATTATCGTTAGTAGTAGTAACATTATCATTATCACCATCATCATCATAAATGTCAGTTGTAGTAGTAGTTACACTATTATATTTATGATCGTCACTATAAAACAGTTATCATATATAATCATCATATATAATAATGGTAATAGAAATCATTAAGACTATATTATATTACTAGTGACGATAATAGATATGATGAATAATAATAAAAATAATAATATAATGATAATAAATAATTAAAAATACTAATATTATAATAAATAATTAATAAAAATAAATAAAAATAATAATAGTAAATAATTAAATAATAAAAATAATAACGAAATAATATAAGAATAACAGTGATAATTGATATAAAATAACAATGATAAATCAATAATTACAACGAATATAAGAATAACAATAATAATTATTGCAAATGCAATAATAGCAATTGTTATTAGTGTTGGCGTTGTTGTTATCACTATCATTTGCTTTAGCCTCCTCTTCATTACTCCTATTATTGCACCAGTATGCGTTTTCTTCTTCACTTGTTCCTACGGTTTACTTTAATCTGTTTACTGTTTTAATCTGCATATTCTTTTAGTGTAAAAAGGTGCAATATTTCCATGAATATGGCGGCGACATTATATTCTTCTTAGTAAAAATAAGGGATCTTTTTTATAGTAAAAAAATACTCCCACTGCGCTTCCCTCTAAAATACTCCCACTGCGCTTCCCTCTAATTGGCAAGCTTAAGCCAATCCGTTTAGCACCCTTCTAACATATAACAAGAGTATTTCATCTCTTCTCCTGAAAAGGTCCGTCGCGTGGCTCCTTGAAGCCTTCGCAAAGATGGAAGTGCTCGAGGAGGAGATCGAGTAGAGGTAAGATGTGTCTCGCGTGATTCTGCGAGAATTCTGACAAAGGAGACAGCTTTCCTTTTTCTTTTATTATTTTTTTTCTGTGACGTAAAACGTTCATATAGTTGGTAATATGGGCTTCACTGATTTATGTATTAGTATTAATGCACAAAATGATTTTGATTTATTTTCATGATCTTTATTTCTTTTTTAAACTTATTATGGCGATAATCTGAAGTGACAGTAATACTTTTGTAGGCTCAAGTGTATTTCACTTCTGAAAGGGGCTCATAAAAACATTTATTGGAAGTGTTTAGTCATTACGAAAGCTTCATTGAACAATGTTGGAATATTGCAATATTGCAGATGCTGTAACATTCCCTATCACTTCTTATTGATAACTTATACATCTGATTGATTGAATATGACACATACAACAAATGTATAACGTAAAAATTAACTTCATTAAGAGGTTATCCCGTCACAAAAACAATATGGTCAGAAGGAGAGAGTTGACGAAGGGGCATTGATGCATATCTCGAGTACTGAAGTGGGGAGTCTGACTAAAGGTTATGCTCCCCGTTGCCATAGCGTTAGCAGGCAGAGGGTATTACTTCCGCGTCGAGTAACAGATGACCAAAATGTAGTGTGGAATCCTCTTCACGTGAATTATTTGGAATGAATGAGTGGGGGAAATCATGCCTCCCAGGTCGCTTTACTTCCCTTATTTACTTTAGCTCTTTATCTTTATCTCTATCCTTTACTTTAGCCCTTTATCTTTATATTTTACTTTATCCACTTACTCTTCATACTTATAGCTGAGTGGTTGTTGCATTATTTAGTGTCTCAAAATCATAATGTTATATAACGTATTTATGAGTAATTCTACATCAGTAAGCTTCCAATGTAGATAAAGTTTTAGGAAACTTTGCCTTAAGTAGATGTACTCTGCTAAGATATTGGAGGGATAAGGCGAATGGAGAATATGCGAGAAAGCTGACATCATGTCATAAACTGCCAGTGACAACATGGCAAGGATATTTCGAATGACTATATTTAAACCTCGCAATATAATCCTTGACCTCCGTATAACTATTGTTAGTATTATTGTTCTTATTATAATTACAGTAATTGTTTTAGTTCGTATTACTGCTCTTGATTTTATCATTTTCATCGGTCTTAGTAATAGGCGTAATAGCATTTTCTTTACTTTTACCTCCACGAAGTTTTTTTTGGTTAGTTTGTTTATTTATTAGTTAGATAACTCAAAAACTTATGAACAGATTTTTACCATAGGTATCTCTTAGATATTAATTTTGGTGGTGATCCGAAAACTGATTCGGATCCAGGAATCTTTAAAATGACTGCATTGCACATCATTATTATAATCATTGCGACAAAGCGCTTTTGGCGCTTGAATTATCATTATTGTCCTATTGTCCTTGCGGAGGGTGCGCTCTCTAAGTGCTTCTAGTCATTGTTTTTTATCTTTAATCTTAATATCGCAATTGATGTCTTTGTTCTCATCTGTAGAAAAACTATGACTCGTTTCCATTCTATCCTATTCAGTTATACTTATATTTATATCTCAGTCAGAAAAAAATGTGTATTTCTGATGAAGATATTATTGTAACTGGTCAAATGCATGTCTTGCTCCATGAAGATATTCATTATCACTCGTACGTTTTCAATATTTGCAGCAATGAACACTGCTCAATATTATCGTCACCGTCATCATCGCTGCTGTTCTTTTAATCATTTGTATCAGCCGTAATATTAGTACTTTAGTATTTGTTAGTAAAGTTTTGGTATTATTTTCACCATTGCCAGATAGCAATCAGTAGTCTATTCTATGCCGTTGCGGTAGTTATACAGATAATTAGACAGATATGTACATAGAGGGAGAGCGAGGGAGAAAGAGGAGAAAGTAGGATAGGCAAGTGAAAAAGAAAATACATTGATGAGAAATATACTGTCATAATAAGACAGTAATAATCTGTGTAATTGTCACAAACGCATTTCCTAAATTAGTTCACATACAAATGTAAAATCTGAAGCCGCAAATTACTGCAATATGCTTCCGATGAATTTCACCAGGATATTCAAATGCGGGTTGCTAACCGTAGAGTTTAATTGTAACCATTAAGTACACATAGGGAAGACCGTAGTCATTTCACCTTTATTTCACTGTTTTCTTTGTTCATATCTAATCCAATAAAATACCAAGCATTCCCTGTCCTGAGGTTAATGCATTACGTCTCAATGCGTTTATCATTACACTGGCAAGGGAAGTAAGAATTGTTTCTTATTAAAATGGAGGTGCTGAACATAAAAAAAAACATTCAATTTTACTAATTTGTTCCTGTTTCGAAGATGACACACTGCAGGTTTTTAGATAATTTAGATGAATTTTTAATTAAGAGTCTACTTTCGCATAGAGGTTGCACTGAAGGTATCGTGAATATATTTCCATTCATATGATTTCAATTTTGGAGCCTATCATATGTTCTTTCTTATTCTTTAATATAATATTTCTTAACGTAAAACTTCAATTACGTCATATTTTTTTATGAATGGCCTCTTATCGAATTAAACTAATGCACCATAACACTGCATTTATGTAATGATTGGTGCTTAAGTACTTTATATATATATATATATATATATATATATATAGATATATATATATATATATATATATATATATATTTTTTTTTTTTTTTTTTTTTGGGGGGGGGTGTAGAGCTAAGCAAGAGCATTCATGGGAAAAGGCATCATTCTGCTTAGAGTCATGGCAACAACAAGAAGCTCCCCAGATATTTTCATATTACGTTTACGGAGAATTTACATTGATTAAGAATCGAAGAGAAATCAGCAAATTTGTAAAACAAGCCTACAACGCATATTTCGGTGTAAAAGTAAAAAATTAGGCTCCACGCGTCGTTTGCGTTGCTTCATCACTTCTTCAGGTAAAAGTAATTCGTTGAAATTTTGGCTAGATCCACAAAACCAAGTGATGACTGTTTGTTGAAAGTTCATCTGTCTTCTGCTGATCGGCCAGGATCACACAGCGAGGCTATACCCGCCCCTGTTTCCACAGCATTATATGGTTTAGATGAAATGAGAGTATGCAAACCAGTGAATCTCCAATATTCGCCTATAAATATAAATTGCTCAGAATCATTCGCCTCTGGGTTCTGTCGGGCGGAAATAAACGATTTGGTAAGAGCTTTGTCTCTCTCTCAAAAGAATCCTTAAAACGTTTTGCCTCAAGACTAAAAGACAAGAAAATTTTCATCGCAGAAGAGATGCTGATATTGTATCTTTCTTCCACAAGGAATATAACCTCGTTTTTTTTCTCGATGTCTCGGGCCTATTAGCAGTGATGGGCCTCAGAGATTATATTCCTGACATTTGGCGACTGTTCATCGACAGCTCAAAACGGAGCTTTAAATGTGTTTTACAACAAAACACCAATACATATGCTTCTGTTCCATTACCCCATTCAGTGATCAGAGACCACTATGGTGCCATCAATCTTGTGTTGCAAAATATAGTATCATGAACAATATCAGATTATCTGTTGTGATTTAAAAATGGTCAGTGTTCTTTTGCATCAACATCGGGTACTTAAGATAACCCTTTTTTATCGCCTCTGGGATAATCGTGCTAAATCTAAACACCGGTTGAAAACTGACTTTTGTGGTTTGTTTTGAATATGGGAGAGAAAAATGTTTTTGCTGAACCTCTTGTAAAAAATTATCTTTCAACCTTTACAAATCGAACTTGAATAATGCAAGCAGATTGTTAGATAAAGATGGTACAGTACATTTCCGAATCATTTCCTGATCTGAGTGATGAGAAATCGAAAGGTAGTATATTTGATGGGCCGCAAATTAAGGACCTCATCAAGGATCCCAACCTAATAATCGTCATGCGGCCAGATGAATCCTATGTATGGTCGTCATTTCTGCTTTTGATTAAGAACTTCCTTAGAAATCTCAATTATAGTAATTCTGAAGAACTGGTCCAAACCTTGATAAAAAAAAAAAAAAAAAAAAAAAAAAAAGGCATTGGGAGTAGCAGTCATCTTCGTCAGTTTCCAGAAAACCTTATGGATGCAAGCAACGAGAAATGAGAACGCTTACATCAGGACACCAGAATCATAAAAAAAAAATATCCAGAAAACCTTGTGCATGTGAGCGACGAGAAATTATCAAGGTCGTTGAGACGAACACATGTTGGCTGACTACTACTGGAATCTTCATTGAGATTGTCCCCAATCGTGTAAATTGGAAATGTAGCGATTTTTGACATGAAAATCATATAAATTGATAGGATTAATTTTAGTAGTATACTTTTTATCTGGTATGTAAATAAATACTTTTGTTTCTACTTTTATATGATATTGATATATAATTATTGTTGATGCTTCCCATGACAATTTCTCTATTTTATGAATATCTTCTTTGCTTTAATATAATAGTTAATGATTCATTATTTCTTGTTTTTGTTATTGCCTTACGTCCTCGGAATCATAAATGTTTAAATGATATTAACACACAATCCCCCAGTAAGTAAAACAACACAAAACAAACAAAAGAATAACTGGCAACAACCCAGGTATTTCCAAATCATGCTGTTCTGCCTCCCGCTGCCCGGGATACAACTACTGTACGGGTCCAAGCGTAGAGCGTTTTAGACAATGGTAATGATAAAACTGACTTTGTCGTTGCCCTTAAAGTTGCATTTTCCCCTTGTTGATATTTACCAATTACAATGATAGTAATGCTTGTTAAGATTACCATTATCATTGATATTGTTGTTTGTAATAATAGTAGTTGTAACAGTTGTGTTTTTTTTTTTGTGTGTGTGTGTGTGTAACAGTTGTTCTTTTTTTTTTTTTTTTTTTTTTTTTTTTTTTTGTAGAAGCTCAGACTTTTTTTACTATAAATCCATTGTAGCACCCTGTGGCAGTGGTAATGTTTATTTGACGGAATACAGCAATGTGTATTCAGTATATGTATATAAGTATGACATGATGCATGGCGAGCCAGAATTGCATATAAGATGTGTAAATAAGCACACAGCCTCGATAACGGCCTTACTTACATAGATATACTGGATTATCTAAAAATCTCATGACACAGTCATGGTTTTCTGTATCAATTACTGCTGCAAGCACTCTTCACGTGCATAGAATAAGGCAATCTGGAGATGTAGCGTGCTGTTATATGCGCTGGACAATATACATTAATATTTAAATCAGCCCCGTGGACATCCACAATTATCATTACTTTCTCGTGAGGGTAAATGCAGTCGACTTCCTGGAAATCTCATTTTCATTAGAATATTAATATAACCTTCCTTTTTCTGAATCCAAAGCTTAAGCATATAAAGAATTACAAACATTAACACTGGGTTTCACCACAATTATTCAGAGGTGCAATTATAGGTATGTTTCGGTACCAGCGCTGCCTCTCCTATTAATGAGTCTAACTCCCTCCGCTTCACTATCATGTCCTTTAATTGTACTTAAATACGGTTTCTTTTCAACCGTTATTCGTGATTATGATTATTGTTAATGTTACCTCTGATATTTCTCTCATCAGCAATGATTTGCAATATTTGCTTAGTTTAAATAATTTATTAAATTTAACATTATAAATACTATCGCATTTTCAGCATAATCAGCCGTATCAAATTATATATTACATGAAGTTTATTTCTTTTCAGTACATATACTATGCTCATTATTTCCAAGTATTAATTCTTCTAACATACATATTTACTCAAATTTAATTTCATATTTCTTACAGCATATTGTATCTTAAGCACACACACACACACATACATACACACACATGCACACACACACACACACACACACATATACATACATATATACATATATACATATACATATATACATATATATATACACATATATATATATATATATATATATATATATATATATATATATAATATATATATATATATATATATATATATATAATATATATATATATATATATATATATATATATATATATATATATATATTATATATATATATTAACACAAATTCTAATATAAATTACAAAAATGGTAACAACGCTGACAAATGATTAGTAATGATAACAAGAAATTGTGATAACATCACTGATGATAATGCTTATTATAGAAAATTATGATGA
Source organism: Penaeus vannamei (assembly GCF_003789085.1). NCBI lineage: Eukaryota > Metazoa > Arthropoda > Malacostraca > Decapoda > Penaeidae > Penaeus > Penaeus vannamei. The sequence continues at coordinate 336,691 of NW_020870097.1, read as the reverse complement.
TTTTGATGGACATGATAGAGATAAAAATAATGATATAAATGAAAATAACGATGGAAATATGATAGTGATCATAATAATCACATCAATAATGATAATAGTTATAGTTTTCACATACATTAAAATTTGTTTTAGTGCTGTGCATATATATATATATATATATATATATATATATATATATATATATATATATATATATATATATATATATATATATATAGTATATAATATATATATATATATATGTATATATATATATATATATATATATATATATATATATATATATATATATATATATATATATATATATGTATATATATATATATATATATATATATATATATATATATATATATATATATATATATATATATATATATATATATATAACATTGTGTTTGTATACAATATATGATTGTCCTTTTTGTTCATGTGGATAGTATTGGCACATTCCTAAGGGTGGGTCTCAAAGAGTACATTTTGCATTCTTAAGTAAGTTAATGCATGAAATTGACACTTAAGAATTGCTGTTCTTGATTCACGATGATCTACTGAACAGTCTGAGACCAATTTGAAAGATGTACCTTGCCAGGGACGGGGTCAACGAGTACATTTTGCTTTCTTAAGTGGGTTAATACATGAAATGGATACTTAAGAATGACTGATCTTGATTTAGGATGACCTAAGGAATACATTGCCGTATGTTTCATGGATGTACTCAAATTGTGAATTAAAAATGCTAATTAGCGTTAATTAGGTCGGTCTTAAGTGACCTAATACACAAATTGAAAACTTAAGAATTGGGAATTCTGATTTCCATTCATACAGAGAACATTTTAAGACAAGTTTGAAAGATGTACTCAAATTGTGAATTAAGTCACATTTAGCGGGTCTTTAGTGGCGCCCCCTGTTGCTGTGCAGAGTTGCAGAACTTTAGAATTGTCTTTTGGGGGCCTTTTTGGGGTCTCGTATCATAGATGCATACATTCCAGGCCTCAAACCTTTTGTACTCGAGATTAAGATGCAAAGAAATTAGGATGATCATGAAATGTGAAACTGAAAATTATTGAGATACAATGCGGATAAATTTCATCACTGTATTGAAATGCGGGTTGCTACCCCGTAGACTTTTACAGCTGTCCTTTTTTTTCATAACATTGATATTACTCTTCTTCATTCTTCGTCCGGATCCAAACCATTCAACATTCAGGAAAAATACGAGCGAACTTCTTGAGTATTTTTATAATATTTTTCTATTAAAAGGTAATGGCAGGCAAGGTTTCGTTCCTTGTGTGTTGTCGCTCCATCGTCTTACCAAAACTGCATCTCCCAAATGTTATTATTATCATCGTTATTATTATTATTATTATCAATATTACTATTGCTCTTATAATCATAATTACTATTTCTATTATTGTTATTTGTATTTGTACTTGTATTCGAATTTATATTTCCATTATCATGTATTTATCATTACTTGAATTATCATCATTACCATTTTTGCTGTCATTATTACTATGATTATATTTATCATCATTATTATTGTTATCATTATTATGGTGATAATTATTATTGCCAGTGGTGTTATTGTTGTTTTCATTATAATAATGATAGTAACAGTTATTTACTTTCTATTTTCATTGTTAACATTATAATTATTATTATCATTTTTTTATCATTATCATTATTATCATTTGCGTTGTTGTTGTTGCTGTTGTTAATATAATTGTTATTATTGGTGCTATTATT
>NW_020870097.1:327442-329942 GCF_003789085.1 Penaeus vannamei | reverse complement strand
CTAATCGACAACACGCAAACACTTCTGTGAGTGTGCGTGTGCGCGCGCGCTTTTCCTCGAGGGAGAAAAGCCGAGATCCGACGCCGAGGGAGAGCGAGCGGCGGAGAGCGGGAGTCACGGCGAGGTCGGCGTCCCGGCGAACGATCGGCCAGACAAAGGCCGCCTCGTGAAGCCGTCGCTCGCCCTCCTTTTATGCGCAGAGACAACGGAGATGAAAGCCAAATTTCCGGCGTTTGTCTGCCTGAGACGGTTGAGCGGTTGATGTTTATGTTGATGCCTCCCTCGTCGTCGCAGTTGCCGTGTTGCAGAGTGCAATATTGACATTCTGGGAGGCGTTTCTTGCCCATCCTCTTTACCCCGAGGACGAAAATATTGTATGCTCTCTTTGGCGTGGATCTTTTTCTCCTTAATCTGACACGGGTATTATGAGATAGAATAAAAAGGCAAAAAAATAAATAAAAAATAATATGAAAATTTCTCAACAATACACAAGAGAAAGACAAGAGAAAAGAAAAAGAAGGGAAGAAAAAAAGTTCGGTGGACGTGTTATCAAAAGGGAAAACAAAACAACATGGGAGAAAAGACCTTCGCGAGGAAGGCACCGCATGACAGATGGCAGTCTTGACATAAGGAGTTTATGTTGAACATCAAGGGCCATGTGCGAAAGGGCTGCGGACACGGGAGGTTGCGGAGGAAGATTTTATTAAGATAATTTTAACTCTTCCTCATTTTTTAGTATTATGGTCTTTCCGATTTGGCTCAGATGTCACCGAGAGAGCAACTTTTTTTTTTTTTTTTTTTAGGTTGTAGCTTTTGCCACATACAACCACACATATGGATAAAGAATAACATACACACACATATATATAAATATAGATAGATAGATAGATAGATATATATATATATATATATATATATATATATATATATATATATATATATATATATATATATATATATATATATATATATATATATATATATATATATATATATATATATATATATATATATGTATGTGTGTGTGTGTGTGTGTGTGTGTGTGTGTGTGTGTGTGTGTGTGTGTGTGTGTGTGTGTGTGTGTGTGTGTGTGTGTGTGTGTGTGTGTGTGTGTGTGTGTGTGTGTGTGTGTGTGTGTGTTGTGTGTGTGTGTGTGTGTGTGTGTGTGTGTGTGTGTGTGTGTGTGTGTGTGTGTGTGTGTGTGTGTGTGTGTGTGTGTGTGTGTGTGTGTGTGTGTGTGTGTGTGTGTGTATGTAAATGTGTGTGAGTGAGTGCATCGTTCGCGCATATATGCATGTATGCTTGTGTGACGATTAAGCGTAAATATGTGGACTGAAAGGAAACATAAATACAGATTCGGAAAATCTCTCATTAGATATACAAATATATGCATTTGTAAAAATATAAACATGTCCTTTCCTGTTCTAGATTTATATTCAGGTGAAGAGAAATGTCTAAGGATTCCATACAAGAAAAATACACTATAAACATCACACTATAAACTACCATGGGAGCGTTTGTTGTTAGAAAAGCATTTCCTCACAATTCTTTGACTCTAATTAGTCCTTCATTTTAAGTTAAGAAATAAAAAAAAAACGACTTTGATGAAAATTCCTAGAATGGAAATCCAAAAGTTGAAAAGAAAATACTGTGAGATGTTTACCTTCTCTTTTCCTAGTCTGTTGTTGTTCGGGTGATGTATTGATTACCTCCAATTCTTCCGCCGCCGAAGCGTAGCATCTGTGATATGTTTTCCCTCGTTTGGTTCTTTGACCGTGAAAGGCCTTCCGGGAGGCTTGGGGATTTGGGAACGCAGTTTCTTCATTTCTGAACCAGTACTTTTCCTGTCTTTATTATCGTGATACTAATTATGGATTTCAATAAATGTTGTCATTTTTATCATTATTATTTTTGTTGTTATTTTCATTATTGATATTATTATCATTATCATTATAATAATAATGATAATTATTACTATTACCATTATATTCATTATCATTATCATTATTATTGTTATCATTGTATTATATTATTATCAGAATTACTGTCATCATCATCATTAGATTATTACTATCATTATTTATTATTATTATATTATTATTATTATTATTATTATTATTATTATTATTATCATTATTATTATTATTATTATTATTATTATTATTATTAATCGTTGTTATTATTACTATCATTAGTATCTTCATCTTTGTTACTATAACTCTCATGGTTATTTTTATCATTATCATCATTATCATCATAATTGTTATTTCTAACATTACTAATATCATAATTGTCATTGTTATTATTGTTATCATTATTATCATTATCATTAGTAGTATTTTTACTATTATTAATGTTAGTTACTACTTTCATTAATTTCATTAGTATTAAAACTATTATTATTTTTATTACCATTACTATTGTCATTATTAATTATGTTATAATTATCATTATTTATACTCTTACTATCATTATTTTTATTGTTGTTGTTTATCATTGT
>NW_020870097.1:314942-317442 GCF_003789085.1 Penaeus vannamei | reverse complement strand
GCTTGTAATCTGTGTCAGACTATTCCGGGTCTGTCCTGACAGTGTCGGTACCTGCAACAAGGCAATTTTCTTTTTATTAGTTCATAAATCATTTATTAGATTACAAGATGATAAGCTAATTTTACATTTTTCTCAAATTAAATATGAATATCTAAGAGTCTGTCTTATTCTAATAATTTGGAAGTGAAAAGGGAAAGAAAAAGGAACATCGATAATAATTATACTTAAGCGTTGTTAATAATAATAATAAGATGAGAGAATGGCAATGACAGCGATAATGATCATGTTGCTGCTGATGATGATATTAATAAAAGGAAAATAAACAATGAAAGCAACAGCAATAACAGAACCAACAGGCATAGCAACAGCAACAACGGCATTATCTGTAATCCAAGCGGCAGCCGTAACGATAAAACGGACAGCGTCACAATAGTAAAAGCAGGAGCAGCGACGAGCGCGATGGAAACATTCAGAATATTACATCATGTGAATGCGACCCTGTGTATATTCTGTACTATATGTTACATTCATATTGTTTTACCTAAAACTGTTAATTGGGCTTTGACATATACAGCTTGTATGTATTTCGTATTTCATGGCGTTGCACCCTCGTGGGCTTTGCAGGGCAATGGCACGTTGGGCGATTCCTCTGCTCTTTAGTTTATTTTGGGTGTCACGTTCAAGGTGACATGGCCGAGGGCGCCCGTCCCGCTCTGGCGTTTACACGGGAAAGCAATACGCGAGAATCTCTTTGGTTACGGCGTGGGTTTCGTTTTATGGCTGTGAGGGCGTAAGGTTTAGAATTTATAATTCCCGTAGAGTATGTGTTGGATTTCCGTCAAGTTACGTTTGGGAAATGTTCGAAAGTGGATGTCGTTTAGACTCTAATTCTTGTTCTCTTTGAATGTTTGTTTATGTGTATCACTGTCCTAGCTTGGGTGGATGCGTCATGTAAATACAACGTAAATCGTAGCTACAGTAAATATGTTATGTAAAATGTACAGATATTTTTCATTCATTTTATTTTTCCCTTTTGTGTGGTCATTATTATTATCAGGAATAGCAGACCGAGGTACGGCTCAGCGACTTCCTGTGAAAAAAGAGTATTAAATCGAGGCTGGCGTTCCCTTTGTTATTGCTTCCTGCCGCTGTCGTATCGCAAAAACATTAGGGTCAGGGTAATATAATTCAAAATAAACTTTTCTCTATCTCATTTCCTGTCTGGCTGTATGTCTGTCAGTCTGCCTGTTTGTCTATCTGTCTCAGTCTCTCTCTCTCTCTCTCTCTCTCTCTCTCTCTCTCTCTCTCTCTCTCTCTCTCTTCTCTCTTCTCTCTCTCTCTCTCTCTCTCTTCTCTCTCTTCCTTCCCTCTCTTCTCTCTCTTTCGCTCTCCCTCACTACTGTCTGTATATTAGTCTATCAATTTATATATCTATCTACCTTTAACAATGCCGTTATGATTATTTGAATATGTCAATAATTATCCTTCAACAAGCATTACGGGCTCCTCACCTACGAAGGCCAACCCTAAATATTCGCGAATCATACTGGACACCACCGGTGCTGGCGGAGACACCACTACTTTACTTTCTCTCTCTCTCTCTCTCTCTCTCTCTCTCTCTCTCTCTCTCTCTCTCTCTCTCTCTCTCTCTCTCTCTCTCTCTCTCTCTCTCTCTCTCTCTCTCTCTCTCTCTCTCTCTCTCTCTGTTTCTATCCCTGTTTCTATCTAAATATCTATCTATTTATCCATCCATTCATCTGTCTCCATTTCTCCAGTATTGTGCTAGTATCCGGAACGTGTGTCTCTGAATGATGACTCATGGCAGTACAGGTAACAGTAGCACTAGTAATAGCACTAAATGTTCTAATGGGAAATAATGGTAATATTGATGTTAACACTAATGATGATAACAATAACACACTTATTATTATTACTAGCAGCAGCAGCAGCAACATATTAATTATTATTAATTATTATTATTATTATTATTATTATTATTCTTATTATTATATTATTACTACATTATTACATTATTATTATATTATTATTATTATTTATTATTATTATTATATTATCATTAATTATTATATGATAATGAAAAATATTTAATAAGATAATATTATTTTATAAATAGATTTTATAATATAATTCATAATAATTAATATAACGATAAGAAAAAGTTCATGATAATAATAATATTAACAATAATATCAATAATGTTACTGATAATAAAAAAAATAATGATTATAGAATAATAATAATCATGAAATAAAAATACATATGATGACAATAAAAATAATGGTATAATTGATAATGATACTGCTGCTACTACGACTTTTGCTACAACTACTATTACTACTACAAGTAGTAGTGCTACTACGATTAGGAAATGGAATATTAACAACTTATGCTAACAAACCTAATGGACGTATGACAAACCTCTTCACATTTCTACATTTACATAACTGATCAAATAGTGACAGCAGATTAATGGAACTTC
>NW_020870097.1:292442-299942 GCF_003789085.1 Penaeus vannamei | reverse complement strand
TTCGGTAATTTTCTCTCCTCGATTTCCTCAGACCGTGAAGGTGAGTCCGGATGAACCCGACTTTCTCATCTTCCTATTTTGCGAGCTTTGAATAGTGACATGTATGCGGATATCTGGGTGTGTTTGTATCGATGTGTGTTTGAATGATACAGTTTGATAGATAGAATGGATAGATTTAGACAGATGCATAGTAACAGACCGATAGATAGTTATGATGCATACTCTTTGGTTTATACCAAATAAAAGAAACATAATTCATAAATTTGTCCACACGGTCACGGTATGGAATGAATTACATTAATTATTTGGCCATACTACCTTCAACTCTTTGATACGTTTGAATCTTTGAAGTTGAGTTTCATTTTGCCACGGAATCGTAACTAAATTTACGTAATTATCATTGAATTCCTGTGTAATCAAACAATGTCTATTATATCCAATTCTATAGACTTTGCATTGTGTCAACGATCTACCGTCCTAATATGGTCTTTGACCCGGAATAACAGTTTGAACAAAGAATTGGCCAAGAAAAACCCGTTTCAGCAATTTTTAGTTCTGAAATACATAATTACCTGTTTCACTAAGCAGTCAGCCCAATAGTACCTATTCCATGAAATTGTTTGTTCTGTAGTACCCATTCCAATGACATTTGTCCCGTAATAACTACTTGAGCGAATGACCTTGAATACCCAAATCGACAAACGGTTAATCCCAAAGTATCCAAATCTGCAAAAGAATAAAATATATTCATAAAATTAACAATAATATATTTTAAAGATAAGAAAAAACACCTACGTCAGCTATACCATAAACGATTTATGGCAATGGTGGATCATGGCAGAGAAGCAAAGCGCTTTGAACACGGCAATAGAGAAGTTACGAAAATGATAATTTAGATTTTTTCCCATTAGTTTAGCAGTTTCTTATACTTCCAGGCAACACCAGGTCAAGAAACGTTTGTGGCTTCATTGACTTCAGAAAATGTTCGTCCATGTCTGCAAAATTGCATGACAACTTTAAGATACTAAATCAAAGGAAAGGGAGATGTACAGATAAAAAAAATATGAACGTAAATGTGTTTGTATGTTTTTTTTTAGGGGTGTTTATGAGTGTTTGTTTATTCGTTTGTTTGCACACACACAATGTCAAACTAGCAATTCATTTCACCATACAGTATTTACAGAAAGTTTAATATGCATGAGAACCAGAAGCTCTCATTTCCAAGCGAAATTACATGCAATATTCATGATTAGTGGAATATATTTGTATTTATTTGAGAGAAGAAGTACAAAATAATAATGGATGCGTTTCCATGAGACGGTTAGTAATATATATATATATATATATATATATATATATATATATATATATATATATATATATATATGTATGTATGTATGTATGTATGTATGTTTGCACACCTACTCACACGCACACACGCGCGTGCGCGCAAACACACACATGCCTACATACTTACGTATATGGATATGAATGTATGTAAATATACAGAGATAGATAAGTAGCTTGGTTGGGAGGTAGGTAGAAAGGTAGGTAGATAGCTAGGTGAATAGATATATTGATTGACATTGATTAATTGACAAATAGATGAACAGATAAGTAGGTAGGCGGGGGCCTAGGCAGACTGAAAGAACTGGCTGGTGGGTCTTTCGACTTACAAGGGATATTATGGTGTAAATATTTGATTTGCTGGATTCCCATTTTATCTGGATTGTTGCATATATTACGTAATCGTTATCAGTTTTACCATTATTATTGTCTTTGTTAGTGTTATTGGTCTCATCGTGATCGTCACCGCCAATGTTGATGATTAAACAGAAAGCGGTTGACTGCATCCGGGTACTTCCAATTTCCGGTCCTTCCCCTACGCGGCGCTGATGCCGAGCGAGTGCTAACTCGACCTGCTTACCCGCTCGGTAAACGTAATTTCCATGCCATTCATCTCATTAATTTTGACAAATGGGACTCTATGTATTGCTCTTTTACCAAACGTACTTGTTGCTTCGAGTGACAAGTGGCTGTCGTATATCTCGATCACATGCAAACGAGGACTTTCGCTCAGTACCGTTAACAGTGCTTGCGATGATACATGGTGATCCCGCTGGCAGAGTTTTTAACGGTCGCAGCGATCCTACGGTGTTTGAATTTTGAATAAAACATAACGGAATAACTTGAATGTCGTACTTTTGAGTTTGCTTGTGATTTATTAATTACCTCGCGTATGGGAACAGGCTCTTTTAGAGTTATGAGAAGGTAAAGAGACAGAGACAGACAAAACTAATTCATTAAAGCCTTATACTAGAATATCCTTATGATATAAGAAGAATGATCTGATATAAGATATATTAATCCTAGCATTGATTATACCAATCACAATTTAACTAAACAGACGAAGGCAGTGAAGCCACAAGGAGCTCGGCTAGAAATAAACTTTAAGGCAATTTGTATCATGTTACAGTTATATGAAGCAGAACTATATTAACTAATCAAGAGAAGACACTGCACTTTTCGAACAAATCATAAGGATTTGTCAATGAAACAGGCACATTCATCGAACTCTGGAAGCCATAGACTGTGTAAGTGATTCATTACTTTCCTTTCTATTTTCAAAATTTAGACCTTTTTAACAGTCAAAATGTCTCTCTATTGACCTCTAACGTCTTCCTATAAGTACGCATTAATATTTCAGTTGTTGTGATTGATGATAACGGCCATGTATGTATTATATATGTATGAGAGATTTTCTTAACAAGGGAGTGTTTCCGGACTCGAATGGCCTTTCACTTAGACTGGGAGAGTTTGCCATCACCAGACTGGTCGGATAGATCTCTTCTATTTCCTATAATATTAAAACAAAGTACAAACGGTTTTGCTTTATTTACATATATATAGAAATAATAAAAACATTGAAAAACGCACTAGAGAACAGTTTAGTTCAAGTAACTTGTTAGGTTGCAAAGTAATCTAATAAAAATGTCCAATCCTCAATATTATCATTATTTCACAAAATTCAAAATGAATCGGGGAAAAGTTGGCATCGTAAAGGGACATTGCTCTCCGCAGGTCTGCAGATTTCGCTTGCATATGCTAATTTTACGACATACTTCATTCTTAATTACATTTATCTTAAATACCTTTGCTATAAAACATTCCCTCTAGAGTTTGAAAAAAAATGACTGTACGTATTTATATACATTTATTTATTTATTAAGATATCACATTGCATTCCCATCATATTGCTGTTCTCCTTTGTCTTTCGCACAAATACTCGACGAACATTTGATAATAATTGTTAGGGATTAATGTGTATATCCTCCTATATCTCTAGATGGAAAGGTTTTAGGACTCTCTTTGCAAGGAAAGGGTTCATACTCCATTTTCTGAAAGGTTATCATCAGAAAAAGTTGTATTTTAGCTTCTGCTTTGATGGCTTTTTTTTTTTTATATAATTTTCAGTACAACAACATTGACAATATGCATATTAATGCTGTCTATGGTCGAGTACTCAAGATAATGAGTCGACAATATTTTCATACCAAATACACGTTCAAATTACCGTCGTTTCTAATAAACTATATTGGGTACTAAATTGTTTGATAATGCATTAAAATCATTACTATGAACAGCAGTGGCAAGCAAAAGGGCGGCAGAAGTTACAATTATTTTTTCTGAGAGCCTTTGACCAAAATTCGCTTTTAGTGATGGTTGCCATTATGTACAGGATTTACTGTATATGCAGGCCCGTAACTAGGAAGACGAAACGGCTTTTTATAGCTGAGGCTCCTCCCCTCCTCCCCCCTTAATTTATGTATTTAGATATGTGTGTATTATATATGTGTGTGTGTGTGTGTGTTTGTGTGTTTGTGTATATATATGTATATATATATATATATATATATATATATATATATATATATATATATATATATATATAATATATATATATATGCATAAATGATATCTTATTCTATTTCGAAATTTGTTTATATTTAGGCATATAACGGTATTAGCAAATGCAAACTATAACTTTAAACATTCAAAGAGTTTAAGAAAATGGTAGGTTTATAGAAATTTGTTCATTATGATATTCATAGTGTAAAACCACAAAATTCATAGTTATGCTTGTTTCACAGCTGTAATGTATATTTCAGTCTGATATATACGTTAAAGGTGTAAATAACAATCAATAACACCAACAGAAAGTTCAAAGGCCTCCCCAAAGGCACAAGAAACAAACACGCTTTCCTTTTACTTCCCCTTTCCTAGGTTTCTTGCCTTCGTGGCCTCGGGCTCCGTTCATTGTGTAAGTGTCAGTGTGTGTGAGAGTGTGAGTCAGGTACACAGCTGTAGGTTACAATACATCGATACTAAATAACAAATAGATAAATAAATCATTATATTTCTACATTATAATAGTTCTTCATGGACTCGAACAAGGCTTTTGGGCCCACTTCGCTCATGACATTTTGCCAGTAATGCCACTCACGTGTGACGTCACTGTGTGTGTTTATGTGTATGAGAGAGAAAAAGCGGAAGAAAAAGAGAGAGAAAAAAAGAAAAGGTATCACTATATGATGATAGAGAGAGAAGACTGGAGAGAAATATTACAATCCCAAGAAAAGAAATTAATGTGCAGGAAAAGTAAAGTTACATGAACCATACATGATTAAAATAAAAGGCACTGAGGCGAGGCGTTTTAACATTAAGCTCTAGAAAGAACTAGATATCCAAGATCTGATTTGTATCAGAAACCAAAAAATTCATGAAAGAAATAGCAATAAACAGTGATACATGAACACTTGTTCATTTAATTATTTTCGATTCCAGATGATTTCTCGAGGGAAATCTAGTGAAGAAGAACTAATAATTAGAAGTCTAGAAACTGGTTTAAAAAGGGAAAAGAAAGAAGGAAGAAAACTGACATAAGATGATGAAAGTAGTAAATAAGTAAAATACTCAAAACTCGATTCTTCAAGATCTCAAATAGAAGTGGGACATGGGAGACCAATACATTTTTCTACTTTTAACATGCGTAGAGTGCAACCAATAGCCTTGCCGGCTTTCCCTCTATCTATCCATCTATACCTATGCATCTCTCTTTCTGGATCCATCTTTCTCTCTCGATCTATCCATCTACCTATCCAGCTAAATCTATCTCTCTTTTTGGTCCTGTGTCTGTCTGCCTCTCTTTTTCTCTCTCTCTTTCTCTTTCTGTCTATAGCTTCTATTTATTTACATAATGTGGATGTGTATTTATGTCTTTATGCCTTTGCTTGTCCATATATACATTCATCAAACCCCATGTTTACCTTTAAAGACAAACAAGTCGGAGTGAATTCAATTTTAAAACGCTGCTGACTTTTTTCCGATATTCTACCAGGAAAAATATACCATTGGATTTCTTTGATCCTAAGAAATTACCGTTATGTTTGTGTTGTGCCATTCGTCCCACATCGAACCATCCATCACCAAAGGGGAAAAATAGGTATAAAGGCGCTCTCCATATTGTATCTTGTCCGAATTAGTTGGCAGTCGGAGCCACTCGGAAAATATCTCGTTTGACCTGACGAACGAGCTGTTTATTTATGGCCTGAGGTGACTGTCATCTCTTTGCGTACTCTTTCGTCTCCTTCTTTTCTACTTATCTCTCTCTCTCTCTCTCTCTCTCTTCTCTCTCTCTCTCTCTCTCTCTCTCTCTCTCTCTCTCTCTCTCTCTCTCTCTCTCTCTCTCTCTCTCTCTCTCTCTCTCTCTCTCTCTCTCTCTCTCTCTCTCTCTCTCTCTCTCTCTCTCTCTCTCTCTCTCTCTCTCTCTCTCTCTCTCTCTCTCTCTCTCTCTCTCTCTCTCTCTCTCTCTCTCTCTCTCTCTCTCTCTCTCTCTCTCTCTCTCTCTCTCTCTCTCTCTCTCTCTCTCACTCTTTCCTGCTCTTTTAATCGCCTCCCAAACTCGGATTATAAGTGGAGCGGCGGACACAAAGTTGGGAATCATGGCCTCGTCCCCTTCAGGTCCCCCGATGAGATAAACCCAGGCAAAACCAGCGAGACGGAGAGGAGGATGTTCCTGAAGGATCGCCGGGCGGAAGAAGTGGTTCTGAAGTTGGCGAAGGAGAGACTGAAACACAAAGAGAAGGAGAGAGGAGGGAAAAGCAGTGAGGAAGGGTTGGAGAAGAAGAGGAAGAAGAAGAAGGAGCAGCAGCAGGAGTAACAGTAGTAGTAGTAGGAGGAGGAGGAGGTGGTAGTGGTGGAATAGAAGGATGAGAATGAGGGAGAAGAGTAGGAAGAGGAGGTGGTGGTGGTGGTAGAAGAGGAGAATATGGAGGAAGAGAAGGAAGAGGAGGAGCAGCAGCAAGAGGAGGAGGGGGAGGAAAATGGCCCCAAGGGTTCTCCATCGTCTGTTTTGACTCCTCTCTCGTCCGTCGTTAGCACTCTTTTAAACCTCTCCCTCGCTCCTTTCCTCTGCCTTCGCCTCTTTCGTAATCAATCCTCTTAAACTTTCCCTTCCTTCCCTTTTCCAACTTTTATGCCTGCCTCGCGCGACGCATTTCTTTCCCTGTCGACCCATACTTTTTCCCCGCTCGCACCCAAACTTTCCCCAACTTTTCTCCCTGCTTATCCCGCTTCGTCCCCTCCTACGCGACGTAAGGACACCGAAGAGGAAGCGCCCTCATGGCGTATGCACGGGGGGTCAAAACAACATATTTCGGGCCATGTAGGGGCTGGGGTGACTTTTGCAACGGATATTGATCACAAGCGGCATCGCCCCTGCGAGGGCTATCGGCTGGGGCTAGAAGATGCGGCTCCAAGTGTGGGAAGCTGTCGTCACGCTGATTTGTATGGCTGCATGTTGCATGGCGGAATCATACAGGCCTTGGATTTTCAGTCTTTAGTTATCTGTCCATCTAAATACATACTTCAGACTTATACTTACACACACACACACACACACTCAAACAAACACACACACACTGTACATAGAGATAAACTGATATATATACATAAATAAGACAGTGATAAAGATTTATGGTTGCATGCGTTAAGAGCGAGAGACTGACATTTTGTCCATTACCGATACGAACGTGACAATCGCCCCTCACCCTCCCTTCCACAACGACCCTTTCAAGGAATGAGTCTGCAACCACAACTTTCTCAAGTAATTTATCACACGATTCATATGAGACAATATTCTTGGATTTTTTTTTCTTTTTACAACAGTTCATCTTTCAGGAACGACAGCACTATATCATACAAACTGAATGTGTGGGTTTTAATGTGTGGGCCCGAATTGCACTTAAGGTATTGCAGCTGCGCATGATCTATGTTGGTTATATTTTTTGCGATCTTAACATGCGTTATTTATGTAGACATAGCTGTGTATGTCTTATCTCTTCTACATTAGATATGATCTGGACTGTTGAACATACAGTATGTCCAATTTAACATACGATATATTATGACTCAATAATTCAAAAGTATGTGATTGAAGCT
>NW_020870097.1:264942-267442 GCF_003789085.1 Penaeus vannamei | reverse complement strand
ATTTCTTGTACTCTTTTATTTTTGCCAAAAACAATTCTCAAGCTTTCTGCTTCGTCGTCTTATAATGACTGACAATGATCATCAGCTGATATATATATATATATATATATATATATATATATATATATATATATATATATATATAGAGAGAGAGAGAGAGAGAGAGAGAGAGAGAGAGAGAGAGAGAGAGAGAGAGAGAGAGAGAGAGAGAATGAAGACCTTCGTATGTTTTAACTCGTCTTTCCTTTCTGCAAAGGCTCTTGTTTGATGAATAGAAGCAAGTCATTTAGAAATATATTCCTTGTGAGAGGACCCGGTTTGTTTCCTCCAGGGCCTCCTACCCATATCCCGTGGTTGATCGAGTCTTCGATCAACGACTACAACCATTTGCCAGTTCCTTGCTTGCTCTCGAAAGGGCCTCATGCATCTTTACCAAGTTTTGACGCCAGTCCCGACCAAAAGCATCTTCTATTCCGAGACATTTTAGGTGCATCTTTCTGCGGTCCAGTCTGCTGTCATTGGAACTGCAGATCGGCAAGTGATCGTTTCTCTTGGGAACCTTGCTGTCAGATGGACAGTATGTGCCTTGTGTTTAGATAAGTATGAGACGTGAGGCTGTCATCTTCTTTAATACTTTGCTAATTGCTGACAAGGACAACATTGCTTCATTTCTATTGTTGAGGGTTGAGTTGAGTTCCTAGGCCCCCAGTTCTCCCCTGAAAATTTCATGACCCTTCCGTTATCTTTTAGGTGGCAGCAGCCAATTTCGATGTCGACTGAAATATTATTTTTTTCACGTCACCTTAAAAAATCGGCGATTGTGACACAATGATTAGTATATATATATATATATATATATATATATATATATATATATATATATATATATATATATATATATATATATATATATATATAATATATATATTTTCTAAATTATTGAATTTCACATGAGATAAGACCAACCTTCATTTTTTCGGAAAAATTCTGGCAAGCGTCCAAAAAACGATAATGAAGAAATTTTTCATACAAATAAATATACATGATATGCCGTTCATATGGAGCATTTTCTTTTCTTTATGTTTTCATCATACATGGTTGGTTGATCTATGAACAAAAAAATTTCGAAATGCAAACTCCCCCCCCCCCCAAATGGGGTTAGGATTGCCAATGATCCGGATCACCACCAAAATTTTATGGAATATTAATTAGGCTAAGACAAACCTTAAGTAAAAAAAAATATTCAAATCTGTTCGAAACTTTTCGAGTTAGAAAAAAATATCCAGGATCGAAACCATGGTCCAAATAACAATATAAATAAACAAGAGGTCATAGGGTACACGAAAATGATCTATATGTGCTTATATACCTTATATACATACTTTCATATCGCCATGTAATCCCCGTAGAGTTAAACACCAATATTCCGCAGACGTAAAGACACGATTTCATGGTCCACGACGCTCCGGCCGCGCTGAGAGAAGAACGGGTATGATTCCCGTCCGACTGGAGAACGGTTATTTTTTCGACCCGTATTATACGTTGTAAAAAATACACTACAGCAACAATAATAGGTGAATAATAGATAATTATACCAAATACAAGTATTTCGTACATAATTTGTCATGTAAAATGTAAACATAATGAGAAGGAAAAAGATCGCGATGTTTGAGTCCTTCACATTTTTACGCATAGCACACGTATTTTCAGTCAGATTTTAACGTATTGTGGATCATTTTGTAGCTGAATAATAGATTTATTACTTGGTGCAGTAAGGATTTGCAATATTTTCATGTGCATGCGAAGAAAATCCTGATAGTCGGTCACTTCAAAAGTTCACACAAAAGGAACGGTCGAAATCGAAAAAAAAAATGCTTCGAACAAGCACTAGATCTAGAATGAATCTGTTGAAAAATCACATCAGAATGACTGTAGATTTTTTTGTGATTTTATATATTTTTTTTTGAGAAATGGTCAATTTTCTTTTTCAGTGATTTTTCGTTTTTTGTTTTACTATAATTCAAAAACCATTTCGAAAAAATCTACCACAGAGATCAAATATAAGGGTATGAGTTTCATCAAAATCGGCAAGAAAAATCGAAAAGTCGAAAAAAAAAGACAGACGGTCCCCTTTAACTTTACTAAGGCAGAAATGAAGTCGACCGGTACCACCATGCCAAAAAACGAGGAAAAGAGAAGAAAAAAGATCTATTTCGGGCGATGCAGGATACCCAAAGGCCATCGCGTCGGCAGTCTCTCACCTCGACGTCGCCTTCACGCTTGCCCCCCCCCCCCCCCCCCCGTGTCCTTAGGCCGATCCTGGTTGACAGTGCCTTGGGGTCTGAGGTCAGTGCGTGACCATTGAGAGACCAATTAACTGCGTGAGGAGTCCACTGGGTCTGCTTGGGATACAGTTGTCAAGACTGTATACTGTGAAGGTCATGCAATATTCTGTCGATAGTGCACACGTACACACACACACACACACACACACACACAC
>NW_020870097.1:248858-257945 GCF_003789085.1 Penaeus vannamei | reverse complement strand
TAACACCGTTTAAAGTCATGCACAAAAGCTATAGGATCATGCACAATCCTGCCTTTTAATCGCTTTTTTGCTTTTGTTTCGGGGTTCATAATTTTGCTTTAATATTATTATTGTTGTTATCATTGTGTTG
This sequence comes from Penaeus vannamei, assembly GCF_003789085.1. NCBI lineage: Eukaryota > Metazoa > Arthropoda > Malacostraca > Decapoda > Penaeidae > Penaeus > Penaeus vannamei. Next base: position 257,815 of record NW_020870097.1, on the reverse strand, counting down.
TTACTTTTTCTGTATGTTATTATTAATGTTTATTGATACTGTTATTATTATTAATGCTTTTCATTGCCATATCATAATTCTTTTTTTGTATCGAATTATTGTCGTATTATCATTATCACTGATACCATTATTGTTGTTATCTTATGGTCTTTATTGTTATTATAATCATCATTGTTATTATGACTATCGTTATTATCATTATTGTTATCCCAACAATTATAATCATTATCATCATCATTACCATACTTATTGCAATCATCCTCATTATCATATAGTTAAATATTCATTATTATCTTTATTATCATTACTATTAACATTGTTATATAGGTTAATTGTCTTTCTACCTATGCACTTTTTTTTACAACATCCACAGTGGATATAATTACAACTGACTTTAGAAAGACTGATCTCTCTTGCAGAATCCCGAAACCTAGCCCAACCTAACTTAGCTTTACTTGGCCTAAGCTAAGCTAAGCTAAGCTAACCTAACCTAACTGAACCTAACCTAGCTCAAAATTAACTTAACAAATATAACTTAACCTATCCCAACCTAACTTAGCTTTACTTGGCCTAAGCTAAGCTAAGCTAACCTAACCCAACCTAACTTAACCTAACCTAGCTCAAAGCTAACTTAACAAATATAACTTAGCCTAACCTATCCTAAGCTAAGCTAACCTTGAAACCAAACCTAACTTAGCCTAACATAACCTAGCCTAAGCTAACCTAACCGAACCTAACCGTAACCTAATCTAACCTTATCTATAGTTCAAAGCATCCTGCTGTTTTTTTTTTTTTTTTTTTTTTTTTTTTTTTTTTTTTTTTTTTTGTTGTTGTTGTTCAAGACTGGCGTGTTTTCGAAACGATGTCTGAAATATGTAGACAAAGCTCATTTTGTTCAGGAAAATGGAGTAAAGGGATGAATTATGAGTGATAAATTCCATATAATGTTCTTATTTGTTCTTAAGGTTCTGAGGTTATATTATTTATCAGACTAGTGCTTCTATTCCTTGAATTTTTTTTTATTATTCCTTTCCTTTTTCTCTCCTTCATTTTCTTTGTATTTATGTTTTCATTCCCTTCTTTATTCGTTTCTTGCTATACATTTCGTTTTATATGTTTTAATTTCTTATTTTTCGTTTTAATCATTCATAAGTTTATCTCTCTATCTATCTCTCGACCTATCTATCTATATATATCTCTATCTATCTATTTCTTTGCTTATTTATTCACTTATTTGTTATTGTTCTTGAAGATTTCACACATGATAATCTATCTTTGTTTACATAAGTCGCCAAAACATGAATAGATAAGTAGATGGTACAATGAAAATGCAAAACGTTCATGCCTGTGATATCATCATTTTCCTCTGCTTAATTAGATGTAATTATCTTTATCGATCGAGACCCTATTGACCTATAAGATCATTAAGAGATTATTTATTTAATCATGTTTAACCAACGAGACGACACACGCTGCTTTGAAATGTAGTTCTACAAACATAATCTAGCATAACTGCGTGAATTCTAGGCATTTGTTCCATGAATATGCATCCTGCCTAAAGCCTAAATTTCAGATTGCCTACAAATTAGGCGTGAGTTCACAGTCTGCCGGGGTAATTATTTATAAATTGCACACGAGGCGGGTCGTCCTGTCGGGGTAAGAGCGCGCGTGAGGGGAGGGGAGAGGGGAGAGGGGAGGGGAGGGGGAGAGGAGAGGGAGGGGAGGGAGGGAGAGGGGGAGGAAGGAGGGGGAGAGGGGGGGGAGAGAGGGGGAGGGGGAGAGGGGAGGAGGAGGGGGGAGGGGAATATGTACCTATTTGTAGTTCATTATGAAATATAGTGAACTTCCTGTGGACAGCCAGAATGCAATCCTAGACCAGCAATTGAGAAGCACTAATTTAAATGAAGAATTATATGCAATGTGCATCTGATTTTTTTCTGTCAAATCCGTCAAACGGCGGGCAGCACAGACAAACACAAACAACCTATTACAGACACATATCCGGTTAAAAATTAAAGAGACAGAGATAAGTACAGTCAGAAAAAGGATAGTATCAGACAGACAAAAGACAAGCAGAACCAATTACAGTCACAGACAGACAAAAGACACTGGAATAAGCAAAAAAAAAAAAAAAAAAAAAAAAAAAAAGATAATAATAATAAATAAAAAATAAATAAAATAAAATAAACAATAAAACACCATTTGATATCCCAGCGTATTATACACCGCACGACCTTCCATTCAACCAATTAATTCGTAAATTCTCTGAGTCCTTCAACGCAGCCGATTTTCATCCCAGGAAAGACTGCTTTTTAAAAACAAAAGACACATAAAAGCCAGAGAAAGAGAGAGTGCAACCAGCCGGCTAAGTTCTTCTACTAAGGGCACAGCCTGAGTAGTGTTCTGTGTCTCAGATGTTCTATTAATGTTCACTCTTTGACGACGTCTGGAGGAGCGGCAGGGCGGCGCGTGAGGGGAGGGGGAGAGGGAGGGGAGAGGGGGGAAGGGGCGGCGAGATTTCCTCTTCTCTCTATCGGTTTTTTTTCTCTCTTTCCTTATTTATTTATTTCTCTCTCTCTCTTTCATTATTTATTTATTTATTTATTTCTCTCCCTCTTTCCTTATTTATTTCTCGCTCTTTCTATCTATTCATCTATCTCTATCTATCAATCTATCTTTCTCTCTCTCTCTCTCTCTCTCATTCTCTATCAATCTCTCTCTCTCTCTCTCTCTCTCTCTCTCTCTCTCTCTCTCTCTCTCTCTCTCTCTCTCTCTCTCTCTCTCTCTCTCTCTCTCTCTCTCTCTCTCTCTCTCTCCTCTCTCTCTCTCTCTCTCTCTCTTCTTCTCTTTTCCTCTTTTCTCTCTCTCTTCTCTTTTCTCTCTCTCTCCCTCATCTCTCTCTCTCTCTCTCTCTCTCTCTCTCTCTCTCTCTCTCTCTCTCTCTCTCTCTCTCTCTCTCTCTCCTCTCTCTCTCTCTCTTCTCTCTCTCTCTCTCTCTCTCTCTCTCTCTCTCTCTCTCTCTCTCTCTCTCTCTCTCTCTCTCTCTCTCTCTCTCTCTCTCTCTCTCTCTCTCTCTCTCTCTCTCTCTCTCTCTCTCTCTCTCTCTCTCTCTATGTCTATCTATCTATCTATCTATCTCTTTTATCTCTACGTCTGTGACTGTCTCCCTCTCCCTGAAAGAGAAATAATGTGATGGTTTGTAATTATAAAACTTGTCTTGAAAGTATATGCAAGTGTGAAAGAAAATGTAGATCTGTTTGAACTTTTCCTATTTCCTTAATTCTTCAGCTTTATTTACATTCATAGAGAATTCCATCTAATCTAGAATTTATATGGAATTGCTCGTCTTCTGTGTAATTACGATGATGATGATGATGATGATTGCGATGAGATTATGGTGATGATAGTGATGATAATGGTACAATTAAGGCAGTATGATGATAATAACGCTCCTTCATCACCCGGTACTCCAGTTTTTAAATCCAGCTGTCGGATTCTGTTTGGGCACTTCCAGCTTCAGTTTAACCAGTTGCACCTTTGTCTTCAGCACCTACAGTAACCTGCACCTTCTTCAGTTGCTCCAGCCGTCAGATTCCTTTGTCACACTTCCAGGGCACACCAGTGAGGGGCACCTCTGCACCTTCTTCAGTTGCTCCAGCCGTCAGATTCCTTTTTCACACTTCCAGGGGCACCTACACCTGCACAGTTGCTCCAGCCGTCCTTTGTCACACTTCCAGGGCACCTACAGTAACCTGCACCTTCTTCAGTTGCTCCAGCCGTCAGATTCCTTTGTCACACTTTTACAGTAACCTGCACCTTCTTTCAGTTGCTCAGCCGTCAGATTCCTTTGTCACACTTCCAGGGCACCTACAGTAACTTGCACCTTCTTCAGTTGCTCCAGCCGTCAGATTCCTTTGTCACACTTCCAGGGGCACCTACAGTAACCTGCACCTTCTTCAGTTGCTCCAGCCGTCAGATTCCTTTGTCACACTTCCAGGGGCACCTACAGTAACCTGCACCTTCTTCAGTTGCTCCAGCCGTCAGATTCCTTTGTCACACTTGCACCTACAGTAACCTGCACCTTCTTCAGTTGCTCCAGCCGTCAGATTCCTTTGTCACACTTCCAGGGCACCTACAGTAACCTGCACCTTCTTCAGTTGCTCAGCCGTCAGATTCCTTTGTCACACTTCCAGGGGCACCTACAGTAACCTGCACCTTCTTCAGTTGCTCCAGCCGTCAGATTCCTTTGTCACACTTCCGGGCACCTACAGCAACCTGCACCTTCTTCAGTTGCTCCAGCCGTCAGATTCCTTGTCACACTTCCAGGGGCACCTACAGCAACCTGCACCTTCTTCAGTTGCTCCAGCGTCAGATTCCTTTGTCACACTTCCAGGAGCACCTACAGTACCCTGCACCTTCTTCAGTTGCTCCAGCCGTCAGATTCCTTTGTCACACTTCCAGGGCACCTACAGCTGCCTCCAGCACCTTTGTCACACTTTACAGTTGCACCTTCTTCAGTGCTCCAGCCGTCAGATTCCTTTGTCACACTTCCAGGAGCACCTACAGATAACCTGCACCTTCTTCAGTTGCTCCAGCCGTCAGATTCCTTTGTCACACTTCCAGGGGCACCTACAGCAACCTGCACTCTTCAGTTGCTCCAGCCGTCAGATTCCTTTGTCACACTTCCAGGCGGCACCTTACAGCTGCACCTTCTTCAGTTGCTCCAGCCGTCAGATTCCTTTGTCACACTTCCAGGGGCACCTACAGCAACCTGCACCTTCTTCAGTTGCTCCAGCCGTCAGATTTCCTTTGTCACACTTCCAGGAGCACCTACAGTAACCTGCACCTTCTTCAGTTGCTCCAGCCGTCAGATTCCTTTGTCACACTTCCAGGGGCACCTACAGCAACCTGCACCTTCTTCAGTTGCTCCAGCCGTCAGATTCCTTTGTCACACTTCCAGGGCACCTACAGCAACCTGCACCTTCTTCAGTTGCTCCAGCCGTCAGATTCCTTTGTCACACTTCCAGGGCACCTACAGTACCTGCACCTTCTTCAGTTGCTCCAGCCGTCAGATTCCTTTGTCACACTTCCAGGGCACCTACAGTAACCTGCACCTTCTCAGTTGCTCCAGCCGTCAGATTCCTTTGTCACACTTCCAGGAGCACCTACAGCAACCTGCACCTTCTTCAGTTGCTCCAGCCGTCAGATTCCTTTGTCACACTTCCAGGAGCACCTACAGTACCTGCACCTTCTTCAGTTGCTCCACAGTCCTTTGTCACACTTCCAGGGGCACCTACAGTAACCTGCACCTTCTTCAGTTGCCACAGTCTTCCAATGTCCCTCCGCGAGTCCTGGTATTTCTCCACCTTTTCTCTTTCCCTTTCGTGTATTTTTCCATCGGTGGACAGTGCAATATCCACGATAATACCACTTTTTTTCATTCTTATCAATAATAACAATGTTTGGTCTCCTTGCTTCATATTGTCGCATTGTATATTTATATTCCACGGCAATTTTCAGCTTTATTCTCTGCCGCTCCTCCTGGGTATCCTCATATCATTTTTCCTTATTCTCTAAGGCATTTTTCTTATACGAAATGAATTCTTCGGCAAAAAAAAAAAAAAAAAATAATAATAATAATAATAATTCAGGGGGGTTCGTACTTCAAGAACAATTCAGACAGAAAGTACCATCAGTAAGAGCGACTGCAAACGACAGAAGCTTCAGGAGCTTTAACAAAAATGGACGGAAGAAAAGGAAGTATGGTCAGTTCACCAGGGAAATGCCGGGAAGGTAGATAAGGTCAAAACCACGAATTGGCTGGTCAGAAGTTCAGAACAAATTATGTAAAACACCACATTGATACGAGTATTGACAATCCCCTTTGTAGAATGGTTGGAAAGAGAGGAGAAAGTGTACAACACATAATAAGTGAAAGTGATAGATTAGCTCAGAAAGAGAACAAGAGATGCCATGTTTAGATAGCAAAGAAAATTCGGAATTCATTAGGTACAAGCTCAAGCTGTTTTCCCCTCTGACACAGTGTTCTATGCTGATCAAACCTTTGCATCCTTCATCCTTCAAATCTCAGCCTCCTTCATGCCTCTTCAGGTAGTCTGTCCACATCACTCTTAGGATGAAACGCACCATATATTGTCATCGTCTTTCTTGTTGTTCTAAGCTTTTCAGTTCACATCCTTCCCAGTCCAAGATTCCAGCCCCATATCTGAAAATAGCTACTGTTCGTGTTCATCGCTGTTATTTTGTTTCTACCATTCAGCTTTGATTTAAGAATCAACCTGAGCCTTCTGTTGTATTCCCTTATATTTTCTTTATTTCATCTCCCTTTCTCTGATCCTATCCAGTTCGACTATTCCCAGATATGTGCGACCTTCCTGCTCCACCTCCTTCATTTCTTCGCCATCCGGGAGTTCCATTCCCTTACATCTAGCTATTTTTTCTCTCTTTTCAAGGTAAGAACACGATTTCTACGACCAAACTCCTTCCCAATGTCTTTACTGAAGATGTGAACCGTTTTCACAAGGGAATCTATCTGGTTCTAAACCCTTTTCTTTTAAATCTATATCTTGCTTCCAGATATTCCAGATTCTTTACATCTTAGTCTTTTTATCTACTTTTTCAGACATTTTCCCTTCAGTTTCTCCGATTATTTCTTTCAGCTGCTCATTATTATTATTCATATAATGATAATTATTATTATTATAGATAATTATAATTATATATAATTATTATTTATTATTATTATTATTATTATTATTATTATTATTATTATTATTCAACTATTCTTGGTCAAACTCAACATCACTGGTTTCAGCTTCACCTATATCACGTCTTATTACATCAGCATCCTCTGCCTGATTATCCTCCTCCTCCTGGTCGTTTCTGTCCTCATTTCCCTCATTCACAATTTCAGTCTGAGCCTCGTCCTCCACACTACCATCCTCGTTCTGTACTCCTTCGTCTATTTTCCTTTTAATCACTTCCAACTCGAGAGAGGTCCCAAACACGCTGTTCTGTCGAGTCAAACATACCCTTTAATCTCCTTTGATGTTATTATCCTCATTATTATTATTATTATTATTATTATTGTTATCATCATTATTATTATTATTAGTAGTAGTAGTAGTAGTAGTAGTACTATTATTATTATTATTATTATTATCATTATTATTATTATTATTATTATTATTATTATTATTATTATTATTATTATGATTATTATTATTATCATCATCATTATCATTATATATATATATTATTATATTATTATTATTATTATTATTATTATTATTATTATTATTTATTTATTATCATCATCATTATTACTATTATTTTTATTATTATTGTTATTCTTATTCTTATTCTTCTTATTATTATTATCATTATTATTATTATCATCATTATCATTACTATGATTTTATCATTATTATCATGATTATGATAATATCGATAACAAAAATAATGGTAAGGATACTGATCGTGATACTACTAATATAAATAATAATGAAAAAAATAATAATGATAGAGATGATAATGATAATAATAATGATTATTATCTTCATATTATTTTTATCATTATCATGATAACAGTAGTAATAATGATAGTAATAGAATGCACTATTAATGATTTAGAAAATATAATGTAAATGATTATAAAAAGTAATGATAATATAACGATAACAATAATAATGATAATAATAATGATGAAGTCATTGATGATGAAGATGATGATGATGTTATGATAATAATAATAATGATTATAATAATAACGATATTAAAATAACAATTAATATTATATTGATAATAATAATGGTAATAATGTTAAAAATGATAATGTTAATGACAATAATTATCAACATAATAAAAGAATACCAATAATGACAATAAGGAAGATAATAGAAATGATAGTGATAATGATGATAACAATAATAACGATAATAATAGTAATAATACCATAATGATGATAATGATAATTATGAGAATAATAATATTGATAGTAAAAATGACAATATTCATGATAATAACTAGAAGCACTCGAAATATTCTTTTTTTCTTTTTTCTTTTTCTTTTTTTATTTTTTATTTTTTTTTTTTTTTTTTGCTCTTTCCTTCGTTGTTCTATGTGCATCATATTCCTTATGCTATGCCTTCATTTCCCTCTTTGGCTCAATTTATCATCATTGTCGAACACCGCTCATCTAGAACAGTGAACCTTCCTGGGCCATGAACAACATGCTTGCTTACTTTCACGTACATATAATATTTACTTCTCCCGAAAATCGAGATACGATTCTACTGACACTCGTTTCGTCATTAATGAATACAGATAATTATGATCTAATCTGACTTTCACTTTAATTATTGTACCATCATAGTTGTTATTATTTTGGTACAATGAATACGTATATATTTCTTAAGTGTCTCTGGTTGAACATTCTGGCTTCAAATCTTCCGGGTATCATCACTTTCTTCTTCTTCTTCTTTCATCATTTTCGCCTTCTTCCTCTTCCTTTTTATCCTGTACTTGAGCTTCTCTGAAGAAAAAAAAAGAAAAAAAAATATTTACGGCACTTGAGTTCACTGCTAACGATGTTCACCTCTGACAGAGAGTGAAAGAAAATGCGCAAAGTTTCCAACTTCCTCTTGTTAAGACGAGACGAGTGTGTGTGTGTGTGTGTGTGTGTCTGTGAGAGAGAGAGAGAGAGAGAGGAAGAGAGAGAGAAGAGAGAGAGAGAGAGAGAGAGAGAGAGAGAGAGAGAGAGAGAGAGAGAGAGGAGAAAGAGAAAGAAAAAGAGAGAGGGAGAGGAGAAACAGAGAAGTTGAGAGAGGAGGGTGTGGGTGTAGGTCTATATGTGTATGTGTTATATACGTATATATGTATAGACATACACACCACACCACACAATCACACAAACCACACACACACACAGATTCCCA
>NW_020870097.1:238858-243858 GCF_003789085.1 Penaeus vannamei | reverse complement strand
TGCTATGGGGGGGAGATAGGGAGAGAGGAAGGGAAGGAGGGAGGGGGAGAGAGAGTGAAAGAGAGAGAGAGAGAGAGAGAGAGAGAGAGAGAGAGAGAGAGAGAGAGAGAGAGAGAGAGAGAGAGAGAGAGAGAGAGAGAGAGAGAGCAGAACGAGAGAGAGGGGGGGGGGTGAAAGGACAGAGAGAGAGAGAGAGAGAGTTAAAATTGAAATTCAAACACTTTATTCCATTAATTACAAAGGGTATTCTATTTACACATGAGGTGTTTACACTATGTAATAAAATGCTATTAACACAGATATTATACAGTGCTTGTGAAACAAAATTACACAACACTAATATCATAAGTGATTGAAATATCGTGTTCGACTTCATGTTTAAGCGCCTGATGTCAATGATATTCAGTACATGTTCTTTCGCTTTTGTTTTAAATATCTTTTGGTTGGAAATGTTTCTAATATTTTCGGGTAATTGGTTCAAAATCACCGGTCCTCGGATTTGCACATTTCTTGCCCCGGTTACTGTATTTGATCTCTTGATATATAAGCAATTGTTTTTGTTTTCTTATTTCTTCAAAACAGCAAAATAGCTGTTTCGCTTTGTAACCCGTTGTGTTACTTTTTGCCTTGTATCCCATTGTGTTGCCTGTTGTCTGTATAGGTAATAGCCAAGTTGGGTAAATTCCTTGTATGATATTATGGATTAGAATACATTTGTCAGAGCTGTATTTCTGTTGTAATTTTAGCCATTTTAGTTTTTTGATATGTAGTGTGATGTGGTCATATTTGTTTATATTTCCTAGTGCTACTCTTGCTGCAAAGTTCTGTTTTTTTGTGTCCTTTGTATTTGTGTTTTATTTGTGGAGCCTCAGATGTTTAGGCAGTAATTAATTATACTAGCCAGTGTTTGTATAACGTTAAGTCTTGTTTCTGTTCCTGTGGGTATTTTATTTGTTATGTGATTTAAATATATCTGGGTGCCCATTACTTTTCTGTAGATGTGGTCAATGTGTCTCAAATGTCATGTATTTGTGTATGTATAGTCCTAGATTGGGTTTGATGTAACAACCTTAGAATTCTATAACTATGTGGGTATTTCTGGATTGTTCTGGCGGCTACATATAATAATAGATTGTGTTTTCTGTGGATTTAGCTTCGGGCCATTCATGTCGAATTATTGTTTTGCTTCTATTAGGGGTTTGATTAGCTTTTCCTATCAACTCATTTAAATTGTTAACAGAGGCAGCGTGAAGGAATTGAGAGTCACCAGCGTACTGAATAAGAAAATGACAGATCATTAATGAATATAGTGAATAAGATCGGGCCTAGGATGGAGCCTTGCGGAACACCGAATGAAACTTGTTCCTTTGATGATACTTTTTCATGCATTTTGACTGATAGAGTTCTCGTGGACAAGTAATTTTTGTGAAGCAAAAGTTATCGATTCCGCGATTTTTTTGTTTGTTAAGAATTATTTCATGGCTAACGCCATCAAAAGCCATCGGTAGGTCACATGGAGTGAGTAAATTTATCTGGTTGTTGTCTATGTTATAAATTTCATTTTGTGATAAATTCCATATAACATTTAGTAACACTGTTTCGGTTGATAAATTACTTCTAAAGCCGTGTTGCGTGTTAGATATAAGGTTATTCTCTTCCAAAAATGCTGTTAATTGGTCTGCAACTATTTTCTCAAGTACTTTAGATATAACTGGCAGTACAGTGATAGGTCGATGATTATTCATTTCGTCTCTATCACCGAATTTGAAAATAGGTGTTATGATACCATGTTTCATAAGTGATGGATAAACACCGGTGACTATGGATGTATTAATGATGACTGTGAGATAGTATGCAATTGCTGGTAAACTATCGTTTATGAAACGAAGTGCAATGCTATCAGCTCCTACAGAGTTTGCTTTTCTTAAGTGCTTTAATGTTAACATAATTGTTTCTACTCCTACTGGTTGCGGTCTGAAAGTGTTTGTTATAGGCCTTGTTTCATTTATGTTGTGGCAATTTGTGGAGGTGGTTGGCTGTTCGTAAGTGAGTTTACTGACTTCTGCAATGAAGGTATTTAAAGAGTGAGAAAGAGAGAGATAGAGAGAGAGAGAGAAAGAAAGAAAGAGAGGGGGAAGGAGGGGAGAGAGAGAGAGGAGGAGGAGGAAAGAAAGAAAGAGAGGGGGGAAGAGGAGAGAGAGAGGAGAGGAGGATAGGAAGAAAGAGAGAGGATGGAGGAGGGAGGAAAGAGAAAGAGAGAGAGAGAGGGGGAGAGAGAGAGGGGTGGGGAAGAGGAGAGAGAAAGAGACAAGTATAAAAGATGAAAATAAAACACTTCCAAACGGCCCGATATCATTTTGAACTCGAAATGAAGGCCATTGAAATCAGAAAAATGGAGTCGAGATGAGGACATATCAGAAGCTGTTAAAGAAATGAGAGGTTGATGCTGCTGATATGAAAACCAAAATGATGGCGATGATGATAATGATTTAATTCTTATTTTTATTTTATTTTTTATTTATTTTTTTTTCTTAATCCGAAGGAAATTGAAACCGGATTCGAAATTAGTGGGAAAAAAATCTAACAAGCAAGTTTAATTTCCGAATATAACTTTTTTTTTCTTTTTTTTTTTTTTTTGTCTCTCGAGGAAATGAAATGACTGGAAATTGTTCATTTATGCGTTGGATAAAAGGAAATGAAGAAAAATGCTATTATCAAGAATTCGAGTTAATCACAATTATTCAGAAGTCGATTTTTTCCATCCACCTCCATAGGAAAGCGATATAAATGAGAAACTTTAGAATAAGTAAAATAAGTAAGGATATCAAGAGAAAAACTATTTTATTGGTCTTAAGGCTTTTTTTTTAAGGAAGAAAATGGTGTGGGACGAACAGATTAACAAGAAAAACAATTTTTAGATAATGGAAAATAGATACTAATTTAGAATTCAAAGAAAAACAACAATCGTGTTTCGTCTTTTATATAATGAAAAATAAAATCAAGATCTGGGTGAAAAAAAGCATATGAATGAAGACAAACAATGTTATATGAATAAAGAATAAAATATGAATATAAGAATAATAAGAATATAAGAATAAGAATAAGAATATGAATATAAAATAAAGAATAAAATAAGAATATTAAAGTAAAAAAATAATGAACACAAAAACAACCCGAAATAAAAAAAAACAAAAGCAAGAAGTAAAACACAGGAAGAGAACGAAAAGAAAAGAAAAGGAAAGCGAACAAAACAATAAAAAAGGAACTTGTTAACGACAAACACTGCATTAACAAGAACACGCCGCGGCGCTGAACACAAAAGCGACACAAGAAAAAAGAAAGAAAAAGAAAAGAGAGGAATCAATACAAACGATAATGGCGCCAACACGAAGGAGGAATAAGGAGACAGACCGCTAAAGAAGGGGCAATAAAGACACTGAAAGAAAGTTGGAAAGTCTTGGCTGAAGTAAGCAAGAATGAAGTTAGAATTGGCGACGATGATGCTTATGGGAATGAATCACCAAGTTAAATTACTAAGTATTATTCACTAGGATATTGTATTGATGAATTCATCATACTCATGCAAAAGAAAAGCAGTATATTTGAATATATAAACATATATACATATATACATAGATGTACGTATATGCGTGTGTTTGTGTATACATACATACATACATTTATATATATATATATTATATATATATATATATATATATATATATATATATATATATATACATACATACACACATACACACGCACAAGCACACGCACACGCATATACACACACAGATACACAAACACATATGTATGTGTATATATATGTGTGTGTGTGTGTGTGTGTATATGTGTATGTGTTTAGTTATGTGTGTGTGTGTGTGTTGTGTGTGTGCATGTGTGTGTGTGTTTGAATAGATAGACACATACTAAAAAGAAAAAAATCCATTGGGATACCAAAAGTCGAGGAGAAACAAAGGGTAAAACAGACTGCCATCGACATAGAAAGACGCTCATAGAAGAACAAAAAAAAAAAAAAAAAAAAAAAAAAAAAAAAAAAAAAAAAAGCCAACGAGAGCTTCTAAAAGGAAGGAAGGAAAAAAGTCCATTCAAGGAAAGCATTGGACTTGGCAGACGATGTGGAGCCTTTGCCATGAGACCGGTTACCGCGCCACCATTATGGCTGAAGCTACAACCGGACCTATAAAGCTTGCACAACCTCCCCCCCCCTCCCCTCCCTTCCCCCATTCCCCTCCCACCCTTTCTTCTGACGGTTCTTGCTTACACTCTTTCTTCTGTTTTTTGTTGTTATTTTTTTTTTTTTTTTTTTTTTTTACTCTTACTTACACTCTCCTTCTGTTTTTTTCTTTCTTTTTACTTTCTTTTTCTTTCTTTTACTTTTTCTTTTTTTCTCGTATCTTTTCTCTTCCTCCTTTCTGCTCCTTTTATCATCTTCTTTCTCCAACTTTCATCAGCTCTTCATCTGTTTTCCTTCTACTCTCCTCTTCTCATTTCCTCTACTACTTTTGTCTCCTCCCCCCCCCCCTCTCCTTCTCCTCTCCATCCCCCTCTTCTCTTCCATTTTTCTTCTCCCAAATACTTACAAAGACGGTATTTATTTTCTCTCTCTCGCTAATCGTTCTCTTTCATTCCTTCCATTTCCTCTTTCTCTCTGTTTTATTATATTTTCCTTTGCCCTTCTCACTTTCCCTTTTTGTTCGCGTCTCCCTTTCCCACCTTTTCTCTCTCCCTCTCTCACCTTCTCCATCCTCTTTTCTTTATCCTTCTGTTCCTTCCTCTTTTCCCAGTTCTTCTTTCCCTCCTTCTCTCTTCCTCCTCAACCTTCTCCCTTTTGCCTCATTTCATTCTCCTTCTATCCCTCATTCTCTCCATCCATCCTTCGTCCTCCTTTTGTCCTTCCTTCTTTTCTTCCCTCTCCATCTCCCTTCTTCTAACACCTTCAATTTTCTTCTTCCCTATCTCTTCCCTCTTTCTTCTTC
>NW_020870097.1:196359-205839 GCF_003789085.1 Penaeus vannamei | reverse complement strand
CTCTCTCTCTCTCTTCTCTCTCTCTCTCTCTCTCTCTCTCTCTCTTCTCTCTCTCTCCTCTCTCATTCTCCTTCTCTCCCCTCTCTTCTCTCTCTCTCTCTCCTCTCTCTCTCTCTCTCTCTTCTCTCTCTCTCTCTCTCTCTCTCTCTCTCTCTCTCTCTCTCTCTATATTATATATATAATATATATATAATATATATATATATATATATATATATATATATATATATATATATATATATATATATATATATGTATTACGGCAAAACCGTATGAGGCTTTTGAACAAAAAATGGAATGGTTTCCAATGTCAGTAACAAAATGTAAATACACATATACAACAATGTATTTTGTTCTGCGAATTAATTTAATCTTAAACCATCAAACGATATAAACGCCATCGGATGACTCATCTAATCGAGAAAAAATACTTTGATGTCATTGACAATACGAACGAAAAAGAGCGATTATTTTTTTATTCGTGTGTATATCTATTTCAGTTTTCATTTCTCTTTTTTTCTAGAGAATAGCATCTTTTTTTAATTGTTGTAAATATGATAAGTAGAGAAAAGTAAATAAGATGATGATATTTTATTAACTTGCTCTGTATAAGAGTATATTTAATCGGTAATTGATTTAGAATAAGCAATTGATAAATGTTTGATACTTTTTTTATCTTTCTATATACGAACAAGTTATATTGTTTGTGCATTTCATCTTGTTTTGTTTCGGTTGTGGGTCATTTTTTCCTTTTTTCTTCCGTTTTTTTTTTCCTTTTCTTTTTTTTATGTTCCTTCTCTTTTTATTTTCTCATCTCCCTTCCTCCTCCATTTTCTCTCTATTTCTTCGCTGCTCTCTCTTCCTCCTCCTCTTCACAAGGTTAAAAGGGTATTTAACAGTGTACAATAAGAGCGGCCCAACTTCTCCACCACCAGTCTCTTCCACTTCTCTCGTCTCCTTCCCTCCACCATCCTGTTCTCCCGCGCTCTATATCTACATCCTATGTCTATATCCACATCCGCCAGTTATCCACCCGAACTTGACGTCTTATCCACGATCTTATGTTTGTTGTTTATTCACGTTAACAATTGTCCTCTGTTGTTATCCAAATTTTATCTGTTACCTACGAGTTCTTCACATCCATCCGTTTATTTTAATCCATCTTATCCATGCCCCTCTATCTTCGCCTGCATACCCCCCCTCCCCCTCTTCTTTTCTCTTTAACACCTTCTCCCTTCGTCTATTTCCGTTTTATCATGCCCCACTTCTCCACTTCCCATCCACGTATCCCTTCCCCAACCGAGACCTTGCCCCACTACCCATGCCCCTTACCTTCCCTTACCTTCATCTTTATATCTCCTCCCTCCACCTGATTTATCATATCCCCACCTTTCCACCACTTTCTCCTCCAGCCCTATCCATCTACTTTCTTCCCCACCAACTCATTTCCTCCAACTCAACCCGTCCGCTGTCTCTTCCACCAACATCCCTCCACTTTCTCCTCCACCCCAACCCTCCCTTCTCTCCTCCCCTTCCCCCTCCACCCCCAACCCCTCCCCAACCAAAACCCAAGCCCTCTCTCTCCGTCCCCCTATACCTCCCCCTTATCATCTTTGCCTTCTCTACTTCTCATTTCCTGTGGGACGAAAGTGGGGGGGGGCGAGGAGGGGAGAGGGAAGGGACAGGGTAGGGGGCGGGGAGAAGAGGAGGTGGGGGGGCAGGGGAAAGGAGGAGGGCAAGGTGGGGATCATTAACTCATTTTGTATTAGGGAGTTTCTGGGGATTCTGAGGCACATGAATTATAAATTCGGATTTGATTCCAATCTCGAAACAACCTCCCCATAGGCCTAACAAAACGCAAAAGGCTTATTTATACACAAGAAACAAGATATATTTTGGTTCCTGACGACTCTAACCTGTCACCTATGCTTCTTTAATTAGTTTCATCCGGGGACTTCAGGAGACACATTTACACCTGTTCGAATGTGAAGGCTTAAACACGATTATAAATGCACTTATTGCAATCTTGTCCATGCAACATTAAGCGGCTTGACTTCAATTTGCTTGTCTGGTTGGTAGAGAGAGAAAGGGGAGGATGGAATGGTGGAAGAGAGATAAAGGGAAGGATGGAATGGTGGAGAGAGAAGGGGAGGATGGAATGGTAGAGAGAAAGGGAGGATGGAATGGTGGAAAGAAAAAGGGGAGGATGGAATGGAGAGAGAAAGGGGAGGATGGAATGGATGGAGTGGAAAAGAGAGAAGGGGAGGATGGAATGGTAGAGAGAAAGGGGAGGTGGAATGGTGGAAAAGGAGAAGAGGTGGAAGGGGAGAGAGAAGGGGAGAGAAAGGAAGAGGAGGAGAGGAGAGAAGGAGAAAGAAGATAGTAGAAGATGGAGAGAGACAAAGTGGAGAAATTGAAGGGCAGAGAACGGAAGATGGAGAGCAAAAGGAGAGAGACAACATGTAGAAAGAGAAAGGAGAGAAGTGGAACGTGGAGAAAGAAGAAGGATAAACAGACCTAGAAAAAAATAGAGAGAACTGGAACGTGGAGAGAGAATCGCAAGGAGCAGATTTGAAGAGAGAATGGAGAAAAGTGAACATTGGGAAGAAAGAAAAAGAGAGTGAAAGGTGGAGAGCGAAGATCAAGAAGGAGCCTGACAGTACTAAACTCACGTACTAGCAAACAGTAGTACTCCAAAAGTATCTCGTTACAATGTAATTGATGTACAACCAAACTTCTCCTGTGAATGTTTGCCAAAGATAAGCAACAGCATGAGAAAACAAAACAAAGTAATAACAACTTCTGCAAGCATATTAGCAAAGACAATGAAAAGTATAATGTGTGACAAAGAACAACTCAATTATGTAACACTTCAAACATTTGCAACTAAGCACGTGTACACCTTGACTTGCTAACATTGCATATCATTCATATCAACACCTGAGTAAGTTAGTGCATAGATGAAACGAACAGGAGAGGGAAGGAGGGAAGGGAGGGGAGAGAGGGAGAGAGAGGAGAGAGGGAAGGGAAGAGGGGGAGGGGAGGAGGGAGAGAGGAGAGAGGGGAGGGATGGGGAAGGGGAGAGGGAAGGGAAAGAGGGAGAGGGAGGAGGGAGAGAGGGGAAAGGAGGAGAGAGGAAAGGAGAGGGGAAAGGAGGGAGGAGGAGAGGGAGGGGAAAGGAAGGAGAAAGGAGAGAGGGAGAAGGGATGGGAGAGGGGAAGGAGAAGGGAGAGGGGAAGGAGAGGGGAGGAGGGGAGAGAGGGAGAGGGAGAGAGGGAAGGAGAAGAAGGGAGGGGAGAAGGGAAGGGAGAGAGGGGAAGGAAGGGAAAGAGAGGGGAGGAGGGAGAGAGGGAAGGAGAGCGGAGGAGGGGGGGAGGGGAAAGGAGGAGGGAATGAGAGGGGGGAGGGAAGGAGGAAAGGTAGGAGGAGGGGGGCGGCGGACGGAGGAAGGAAGAAGAGAAACAGAAAGGAGAAGAAGGGATGGAGGGAGAGAGGGGCGGAGGACGGAGAGAAAGAGCTAGACAGAGAGACAGATAGAGCTAGCAAGAGTGAGAGAGAGGGATGAAATGAAGTGTAAAGAGACAAAAATAGAGAGAGAGGAAAATGAAAATGAAGTGTAAGAGACAGAGAATAGAGAAGATAGATAGACAGGATATATATATATAGAGAGAGATGAAAACGAAGTATGAGGAGGACAGAGAGAGAGAGACAGAGAGAGAGAGAGAGAGAGAGAGAGAGAGAGATGAAAATGGAAAGACAAAGATAAGAGAAAGAGAGAGGAAAATGAAATCTAGAGAACAAAAAATAGAGGAGAGAAAAAAAAAACAAAGCATAAGAAAGAGAGAGAGAGAGAGAGATAGAGAAGGAGAGAGATAGAGAGAGAGAGACGGAAAAGGAAGTAATAATTCCAACCACTAATTCATTCATGCATCTCGCAGGACTAACTCCAAACAAGAGGAATCAGCCTGAGATGGTCTAATTGTCTCTTGGCGGCGGAGGGATTAGGTCACTGTTCAGTAAGTCCCTTTCCCCTTTACTTCTGATTCTATTTCTTCTTCTTTCCTCCTCCTCTTCCTCCTCCTTCTATCCCTGGGGGGGGAAAGGAGGAAGAAGAAGAGGAGCGAAGAAATAGAAGAGAAAGGGAAGGAAGAAGAGGGATAGAAAAGAAGGGAGGATAAAAACGGAACAAAAAGGAAAAATGACAAAATAGAGGAAGGATGATGAGAGTGACAGAAGAATAATAATAAAGAGGAGAGGAAGATAGAGAGAGAGACAAGGGGAGGAGAGAGAAAGAGGGGTGCATGGAGGAAGCAGAGAGAGAGAGGGAAACCTTTTAACTGAATTAATAGTGATGAAGGACACCTCCCCCCGCCCCCGCCCCCTCCCCTCCCCTCCCACCCTTCTTTCTCCTTCCCCTTCTATATCCTATTATCATTCCTTTACTATTCCTTTATCGTGTCTCTTCTTACGCCCTCTTTCTTTTATATCATTTATTTTCTTCTTTCTTTCTTCTTATTTCTTTCTTCACAATGTTTTCATGGTTTATATAGTTTTATTTTTTTATTCTTCTTCTCTTTTTCCTTCTCCTTATTCCACTTCTCTAGGTTCTTTTTTATTCTTAGTCTTGTCTCCTTATTTTCAGTCTTCTCCTTATTCTTACTCATATTCTTATTTTTGTTTCTCTCCCACTTCTCATTTTTCCTTATTCTTCAACACCACTCTCTTTCTTTTGCGTGATATAATGATAGGATATAGACTGTCTGTGTCTGTCTGCCTGTCTGTCTGTCTGTCTGTCTATCTATTTCTCTCTCTCTTTCTCTTTTCTCTCTCTCTCTCTCTCTCTCTCTCTCTCTCTCCCTCTCTCTCTCTCTCTCTTGCATGCGCGCAAAGAGAAAGACAATCGGAAAGAAAGAGAGACAAAGAGAGAAAAAAACAACAGACAGAACCACCGAAAGAGAAAGCCGAAAGAGAACCTAAAGCGAAGAGAGAGAAAGAGCGACTTGCAATAATGGAGACGATGCAACCCGCAGCCTCTCATATGAAAGAAAGAAAAAAAAAAAGAAATAAGAAAAAAAAAACACTGATACAAAATAATAATGAAAAGCGAGGATTGCGCGAGAATGAAAAATGCGGGAATCATCATGCAAATTATGCAAATGCGAACGAGCTGGAGAAGCAATGTGGAAGGATAAATGAGAATGGGAGAAGATAATGATGATGAGGCGAATGGGGAAAGAGAGAGAGAGAGGGGGAGGGAGGGAGAGGAGGGAGAGGGAGGGAGAGGAGGAGAGAGGAGAGAGAGAGACAGACAGACAGACAGAGAATGAGAGAGATAGAGATAGAGAGATGGATAGAGAGTGAGAGAGAAAAGTGAGAAAGAGAGAGGAGAGAGAAAAGATAGATAGATAGAGAGGGGGGGGAAAGAAAGAGAGAAGATAGATAGATAGATTGAGAGAGGCGGGGGGGAAGAAGGGAGAAAAACAGATAGATAGATGAGAGAGAGAGGGGGGGGAGAAAGAAAGAGAAAGATAGATAGATAGAAAGAGAGAGAGAGAGAGAGAGCCTGTAATATGCAGACGCACACACGTCTTTTCCCTTATTAATATGAATATTCCCTTTACTCCCTGAGACCGGATTTCTCTTTGTCTTCTTAATCGTTCTTCTCTGTTTCCCATTCTTCTCTCTTCCTCTTTCTCTTGGTTCATTTTCTCCCGCTGTTGCGACATTTTATTTTGGGTTTTATGACGTCGGTTTAGAATAATCAAATGGAATCGTTAAGCATATTTCACGTTTTCTCTCTCTCTCTCTCTCTCTCTCTCTCTCTCTCTCTTCTCTCTTCTCTCTCTCTCTCTCTCTCTCTCTCTCTCTCTCTCTCTCTCTTCTCTCTCTTCTCTCTCTCTCTCTCTCTCTCTCTCTCCTCTCTCTCTCTCTCTCTCTCTCTCTCTCTCCTCTCTCTCTCTCTCATCTCTCTCTCTCTCTCTCTCTCTCTCTCTCTCCCTCCCCCCTCTCTCTCTCTCTCCTTTGACCTTTGTTTGTTTCAGAATTTTATTTTTCAATAAAAAATAATCCTCGATAGCTTTGCCTTAATTTTTATATTTTTTTTTTTTTCAATATTTCCCTTCATTCTGCTTCCACTGTTATTCTTTCTATTCCGTTTTCTCATCATAATTTCTTCTAATTTTCCATCGTTACTTATCTGTCCCTTCTTTCTGGTTCTTTCTCATTATCTCTCTTTCTCCTCTTTCTCATTCTTCTTCATTTCTTCTCTCCCTCCTCCTCTCCCTTTGCTCTTAATTACCCTTATTTATCCTTTCATTTCCCTCCTATTTCTTCTTCTTTTTCTCTTCCTCCTTCCTCCTCCTTCTTCCTCCTACCTTTTAGTCTAAGTCTTCTGTTCCTTTTCCTGCTCTTTCCTCATTCTTTCCCTGTTTTTCTTCTTCCTTGTTTCTTTCTCATTCTTCTTTATTTCTTCTTTTTTCTTCTCTGTGTCTCTCCTTCCCTTTAATATCTTTTATATATATTTCCGTATCTCCTCCTTCTCTCTCTCTCTCTTCTCTCTTTTCTTCTTATTTATTCTTTCTTTTCCTCTCCACATATTATTTATCCCGTCTTCCCCATTCACTTCTTATCCACTATTTTCTCCGCTTCTCCTTATATTCTTCCGCGTCCTCTTTCTTTCCCTCCCTTTCCACCTCTTTAATTTTTATCTCTTCCTTCTCTTTATTTCTTTCCTTTTATTTTGCTTACACTTTTTTCTTCTTCCATTTTTCGTCTCCCTTTTTCTCTTTCCGTCTCTTCTTTATATTCTTCTTGTATCGCTTTTTGTTGTTCGTTTTCTCTTGTCTTTCATTCCATCCTTTCTTTCGTTTCTTTCTTCTGTCTTTCGCCTTGCCCTTATTGCTTTCGCCTCTCCTCCTCAGTTTTCCTCCTTCCATCCCTCCTGATTTTCCTCTTAATTTTCTTCCACCTATTCTTCCTCTTTTTTCTCTCCCTCAGCCAGGAAACGCTTCCCCTTTCCCCTCTCCCCCACGCCCTCCCCCCTCCCTCCCTCCCCGGCCACTCTGTTCCTCCCCTCGTGGGTTGTAAGGATTTCAGAGCCAGTGTGGCCGCGGCCGCTGTAGTGAGTGGAGGTGTGACGCGCGCGCTCCTAGTACGTGTCCGAGCGTGAGAGAGGCGAGTGTGTTGAATGGAGTGACGGGGATATAAGTTGTGGATGTTTCTCGAGTTTGAGGATACGTTGAAGGATTTTTCTTTTTTTCATTTTAACTTGAGGATTTTAGTCACTAAATTGTTTGAAATTTGAGTTGCTAGATTTTGAATTTTCAGTGTATTTTTTGCCTCCGTTTCCCCCACGTGGATGGCGACGCTACGCAAGGACCCCCGTTACCCCTTGTGGCGATTTTAATTCAAGGACCATTTCCTTTTTTTTTTTTATTCTGCGTTCTCTATTTTTTTTTTCAAATAAATACAACAACAAACTCCCTTCGACTCTGAACATACAGACACGTACATTTCTCCCCCGCGTTTCCGAAAGGAAGTGACTCGTTTGTTGGTCTCCGTATAATCTGATTCGGCCTGCCTGTATTGCTCGAAAAGATTACATCAGCGCGGGAAAATTGGACAATCCTACATGCAGTTCTATGAATATTAGATGCAAAATGACGATAAAAATTCATGACTGAAGTCGACAGTCGCGTATTTCCCTCCCGACGCAAAGTAGATTTGCTTCTCGAGAGAGAGAGAGAGAGAGAGAGAGAGAGAGAGAGAGAGAGAGAGAGAGAGAGAGAGAGAGAGAGAGAGAGAGAGAGAGAGAGAAGAGAGAGAGAGAGAGAGAGACAGACAGAAGACAGAGAAAACAGAGAGAAGAGACAGAAATTCATTTAAAGAAAGAGAAAGGCACAGAGAGAGAGAGAGAGAATAAAATGAAAAATGGGCCAGAAAAAATATGATTTCCTTCCACGCTGAAGATATTTAGTGAGCTGTAAAATCATGCTTTCAGATTTCACCCTTTTTCTTGGGGGAAATTTTTTGACGGAGGATAACGTATGCAAATACTTGAAATATACATTTTCTTTTCCCTTTTTCCCTAACGCTCCAGTGATGAATTTATACCATGAATTAAACAGAGGTCAAATTAGGTCACAGAAGATAGTAGTAGTAAAGCCGCGCGCGTTTTACTTTTTTCAATTAAAACATCGACCAAGAATTTTTTGGACTTTTGATTGATCAACTATATCACTCGAGCCCCTCCCCCCCCCCCCGCCAATTTCTTCACTTTTCATTCATCATGTAAAGAAAGAGAGAATAAAGGGTTAGAGTGACAAGAAGAAGGAAGAAGAAAGAAAAAGGGAGAAGATAAACAGGGAGAGAGAAAAAAATAAAAAAAGAGATATATTGATAGTTTAAATAGTTTGAGAGAGAGAGTAGGAAAAAATATTTTGATTTAATTCGAAGAGTGAGAAAAATAGTAATGACGTGTATATATGTATAAATGTATATATGTATATATATATATGTTAATATATATATATATATATATATATATATATATATATATATGTATGTGTGTGTGTGTGTGTGTGTGTGTGTGTGTGTGTGTGTGTGTGTGTGTGTGTGTGTGTATATATGTATATGTATATATGTATGTGTGTGTGTATTTGTGTGTATATATATAATATATATATATATATATATATATATATATATATATATATATATATGCATGTATGTATATGTGTGTGTGTTATATATGTATTTTTATGTATATATGTATGGGTCCCGCGAATATTTGTTTGTTTTTTCGGACATTGCAACTGAGAGTGTATGACTCCTTTCAAAGACAACGGTGATAACGAGAAAATAAATTGAAAGAAAAGGATAAAATGAAAGTGGCAATTGCATCAGTCAGCCTTATCCATCCTCCAGGCATATCCATAGGAAAGAAAAGAAGAAGAAGCAATAAAACAGCGGATTAGAGAACAAGAAATAAAAGGAAAAAATATATATATCTTTTTCAAAAAAGACCTTAGAGACAGAAAAAAAAAAAGTGTATATCAACCCTTTGTCGACAAACGTTTACCCACACACGTCTGGGCGAAAACGAAACAGGAATTTAAAAGAGAAATAAAGAAAAAGTGATAAAATAAAAAAAGGAATATCGAGGAAGAAAAAAAATACGAAGATAGATATCTCAAAGAAAAGAAAAAAAGAGAGAAAAAAAAGAATTCAGTAAAGAAGGAGAAAGAGATAGAGGAAATTAGATGTGATAAATAGATAAACATCCCACACAATCAAGAACACGTCGCTGGGATATACAGTGTCGACCAGAAGACCGAAAAGGAGCGTCTCAAGATGCTATTCTGAAGAAGCTCCCTACTGCACTCGAGAGGCTAAGGAAAGAGGGGGCTCTCCTTCGTTCGGAATCTCTCTCTTCTTTTTTCTCTATCTCTATCTTTCTTTCCTTTTTTTCTCTCTTTCCCT
>NW_020870097.1:176359-181359 GCF_003789085.1 Penaeus vannamei | reverse complement strand
TATCTTTATTACTATAACTTAAATTATTGTATTAGTCATTTTTAATGTCGTTATGCTCATTATCAATATTATTGTTGGTACTGCTGATGTAATTATCATTATTATCATTATTATTACTGTTATTGCTGTTATTATTATCATCATCATCATCATTATTATTATTATCATCATCATCATCATTATTATTATTATCATCACCATCATCATTATCGTTTTCACTAATATCATTACTATCATTATTGTTATTATTGATATTATTATTTTTATTATGGCTGTTATTATAATTTTTATCATTATTTTTCATTGTTATCATTTTCAGTATTATTATTATTACTATTATTGTTAATTCTATTATAACTAATATTGCCATTATCGTTATTATTTGTATATTTGTTATTACTTTGTTTATGTTTGTATTTGTTTGTTTGTACTCTCATTATTGCCTTGACGTTTATGTTAATGAATCAAATGTTATTATGGTAATCATTATCATCATTATTTTTATTACTGTTATTATTATTAGAATTAGCATTTTATTATTAGTATTGTTATCAAAATTGTCATCCTTATAAGAATCATTATTATTATTGCTTTCATCATTTTTAATGGTATTAATCTCATTACATATAACCATCATCATCATCATCATCATCATTATCATCAACATAATTACGTATACAATTATTACTATTTTTATTACTTTTACTATTATCTTTATTGTTTTTATCATCCTTATTTATATTATTTTCACTGTCCCTTTTCGTCTTTCTTTGGTCCCTCTTCCGAATTCTCTCCTTCTCTCTAATCCTTCACTCTTCTCTTCCCCTCTTCCTCGCTTTCACCTTCTTCCTCCTTTCCTTGCTTGTATTTGTCTCTCTCTCTCTTTCTGTGTGTGTGCGTGTGTGTTCTCTTGTCTCTCTCCTCTCTCTCTCTCTCTCTGTCTGTTTTTCTCTCTCTCTCTCTCTCTCTCTCTCTCTCTCTCTCTTCTCTCTCTCTCTCTCTCTCTCTCTCTCTCTCTCTCTCTCTCTCTCTCTTCACACTCTTCTCTCTCTCTCTCTCTCTTTTACACACTCTTCTCTCTTCTCCTCTTCATCCTCTCTACACCGCTCCCACTCCTCCTTACCGTACTCCCTCTTCCTCTCCTCCTCCTCAACCCTTCTTCCTCCTCTCCCTTGCGTGACCGTGTTTTCCTATTCACTTCTCTCGTGTGACAGAGTTCCTGCTTCCTCTCCCTCGCATGACAACCCCCCCCACCCCCACCCATCCCACCCCTTCCCCGGATCTTATACCCTCCTCTCCTCCTACCCTACCCCACCCCCCTCCCCTCCCCTCCTTCCACCAGGATCTAGTACCCCAACTACCCCCCTCATAACCCCCCCCCTCCCCCCCGCGTGACACACCTCGAGACACAGCCGCGGAGAGCCCATTTGTCTTGGATGAAATCGAAGAGATATTCTTATTCTTTCTTCTTCTTCTTCTTTTTCTTCTTCTCTCTTTCTCTTTATTCCTCTCTTAGGCCATCTCTTTTTTTTCTTTCTTTCTTTCTTTTTCTTTTCATTTTGGGTGTTCTTCCGATTTTCTTCGACTTCTGATATGTGTTATCTTCTTTTTCTTCTTTTTCTGATTCGTACTTCATTTCGAAGGAGGAAGAAAAAAGTGAAAAGGAGGAAGATGAAGAGTCATAAGATGGAAAGGAGACACAGGAAGAAGGATGAAACGGTGGCCACACTGTTTTGAAATGTTGCTGATGATTTTTTTTTTCTTTCTTTTATCGTAGACCAAGTAGGAGCATCATCATCGTCTCTCTCTCTCTCTCTCTCTCTCTTTCTCTCTCTCTTCTCTTCTTCTCCTCTCATCTCTCTCCTCTATCTATCTCTCATCTATTATCTATCTATCTATTTCTTTCTCTCTCTCCTCTCTCTCTCTCTCGTCGTCTCTCTCTCTCTCTCTCCCCTCTCTTATCTCTCTCTCCTGTCCTCTCTCTCTCTCCTCTCTCTCTCATCTTTCTCTCCTGCATCTGTGGGAGTGACTGAANCACACTTCACGCCTAGGCCCTTTCCACATCGGGAACCCCCCTCCCGCTCCACCTCACGAGGCCTTATCATCCCCACATCAGGAACTCTCGCGGAGTACTTGCCACATAGGGAAGCTTCAACGAAGGCACTTTCCACACTTAGGTAACTTTCGCGCGAGCTTTCCCACATAGGTCATACTTCAATGACGCTTCCACATAAGGACTTCCTCACGAGCCTTCCACATAGCGAACTCTCACGAGCCTTCCACTATCGGAACTTCACAAGAGGCCCTTCGCACAATCTTCTCTCTCTCTCTCTCCTTCATCCCCTCTAGGTCAATCTTCTCTCTCTCTCATCTCTCTTCTCACTCGATCCCTCTCTCTCTACCACCCCTTTACGCCATAGTAGTACATGCCATACTACTCAGCATTGAGACGAGGATGACCATTTCGACGTGGACAAAATTCACCAACACGCAAAGAGTTTAAACATCGCGAGCCAGAAGCTCTTCCACATACGTGGCCGAGAAGAGGGAGATTCTACCGACGGCGGGTCCCTATGCGCACAAACATTTATGTGTGTGGTGTTGTTGTGTGGCATACAGTACTTATTTCTACTTATAATGCGAGTTAAGCTTCCGTAGTCTGAATGCGTGTGCGTTTCTGAAAACCTCCGAAAGAAACTACAACAAGGGAGACACACCATGAATTCCCCACGCAAGACAGGTACACAGCGGGGCAATCTGACAGGTCAAGCGCCTACATAATGCAGCAGGCCAGCCACCTACGCCTCGTCGTCTGCTTCGTCTGCTGTTTAATTCCGCTGCCTCTGCTGCTGGTGCTGCTGCTGCTGGCTCTTGCCCGCGGGGGAGAGAAACTGATGGGTTGAATATCTGATGTTGTTGTTCTGCTGTTCCTCCATGCTGTCTCTTCGTTTTTTTTTTTTTTTTTTTCTCGACGCTGTTCTGATGTTCGTTGTCCTTTGCTGTGACGTCATTCGGAGGCTTACTTTCTCACTTTTCTGCTGTTCTCTGCCCTCTGCTTCCAGCGCCAGAGGGTCGTTTTCGCCGTGCTGTTCTGCTGAGAGGTGTCTCCTGCTGTGTCGCTGTCGTCGGGCTCTCTTTCTCATGCTCTGCTGTGCGCTGCACTCTGCTGTTACCGTCAGACTTTTATTTTCTCGATGCTGTTCTGTTACGCGCTGCCTCCTGCCTCCTGTCACTTCATCAGAACAGCCGCTCCTCAGTACTGCGTTCTGCTGTATGTATGTGCCATATGAACCCGAGTGCTGTGCCGTATGAAACTCGAATTGCTGTGCGCGTAAGACCTCGAACGTCGTGCCGTATGAATCCAATCGTCGTGCCGCGAAGAACCCGAATCGTTATGCCGTATATGACCTCCAATCGTCGCACCGTCGTATGAACCCGAATCGCGCACCGTATGGACCCGAGCCGTCGTGCCGTATGACTATGACCCCCGCCACGACTGCCGTACGACCCCGCATCACCTGGCGCCGCCGCCGTCCCGAGCCAGTGCGGGCGGTGCGGCTGGGGCGAGGGATGCGAGGCGGCTCATCGGAAGGGCCATTATACACCGCCTACAACATCTGATCGATAGGAGGCGGAGTTAATTATCATGCGGACGAGCCGGGGACACCTGCAGCTGTAGTACGAGCAGTTGTAGCACGTGGATTCCAGCGGCACGTAAAGCTGTAGATCAAACAGCTGTTTCACACGCCACTGCAGTAGTCATTTTATGCTGTATAAACACGTCGTTTTCTTTTTTTTCTAACTGCGGGGAAGTAGAGAAACAGGAGAGTTTAAGTACAAATCAATATTAACAGATAAATAGCTTTTGCAGCCAGTAACAAATAACGCTTGCAAGTACATACACTATTAAAAGAACAGAAAATGTTGTCGAAAGTCGTATGTGTTAAAGAAAATGAACACTGGCTTTAGTACAAATAACAGTTGGTCTGAGGATAATAGAGAGACGAGCGGGCGGTCACGGAGCAAATGCCATTGCAGATGTTGTAATTGCAGTTAAGGGAGTGTTTTGCAACGGTCAACAGTATGGGGGTAGGGCGTGGGAGTGGGTGGGGGGTGGGGGAGGGAAGTCTTTGGCTAATGATCATAAATGCGGTCTCTTTCTCTCCTGTCTCTGTCTCTTTCTCTATTCTGGATTCTTTGCTTGTCTGCTTCGTCAATCTCAATCTCTATCTTTCTCTCTCCTCTCCCTAATCTATCTTCCACACCCGTCCTCATTCTCTCCTCTCTCTCCTCCCTCTCTCTGTCCCATGTATCCCCCTCCTCTCTCTCTCGCCTCAATTCCCCCTCCTTCCCTCCCATCCCTCCGCCAAACGTCCTCCCTTTTGCTCTCTCCGATCGCTAGGTCCTGTTGTGTGTCCCCCTCTCCCCACTCTTTTTTTCCCGGCTGTCTCTCTGTCTTCTTGGCCCGCCTCCGACGCTCTCCTATTCGTATAACTTACTATCTATCTCCGCACTCAACGCCCAGTGCCAGCCCCTTCTCCATCTTCCCTTATCTCTACTCTTATTTCTTCGTCTCCCTCTCTCTCTTCTCTCTGTCTTTTTCTCTCTCTCTCCTTCTTGCTCCTTCTCTCTCTTTCTATCTCTCATCAAATCTCATCTCTTTACTCTCCCTCACTCTCTCGAGTCTCCTGTATCAGATATTCTTCTCGCGACTGACTCTATCATGGTGGAGAGTCGAATCCGGATTCTCCTCAATGTCTGTCTGAGTTCTTTTCCTCAACCGGAGAACAGCCCATTCCTCTCCCGGATCTCCAGAGCTTGCGTTGTATCCCCGATGCTAACACGGTACAAAACCTAAAATCCAGAAATATACCGAATTGTCTTAGGTCATTGCCATGAAGACCATCAATCGTCTAGTCTATCTATCCTGTCTCAGCAGACCCCCCCCCCCTCCTCTCTCTCTCTCTCTTTTTCTTCTTGTTCTTCCCCTCTCTGTCTGT
>NW_020870097.1:159989-164989 GCF_003789085.1 Penaeus vannamei | reverse complement strand
GGGAATGTGTGTGTATGTGTGCAGCGTATATAATGTGTGTGTGTGTGTGTGTGTGTGTGTGTGGTTGTATATATATATATATATATATATATATATATATATATATATATATATATATATATATATATATATATATATAAACACATATATGTGTGTGTGTGCATATATATGTGTATATATTATATATATTATATATATATATATATATATATATATATATATATATATATATATATATATAATACATATATGTGTATATGTATGTGTGTGTGTGTGTGTGTATATATATATATAGTATATATATATATATATATATATATATATATATATATATATATATATATATATATATATATATATATCAAGAAGCTTTTTCGAATCTTCAGAAACATCAGCTCCCAAACACCAGCAGTCAAGGAATTCCACGCCACTGATCTGCGTCTTCCACACAGCTCTTCACTTCAAAGTCAATCCAACGAAATGTAAAACCGACGCCAAGTCAGCCGCGGCCTCAAATAAACCAAAAATACCACAGGTGTTAAACCCACGCATTACCTTGATTACTTTATTGCACGATAGGTTTTAAAAAAGTATGTCTTGCAGTTGGGAAAACATCTGCAGAAGTCACTGAGAGCCATAAACATCTTACAGTCAGCGACACATGTTTTAATCATGCCTGAATTAGGGAATCTAATCCTATACTTACTCGTAGCACAAGTGAAACTCCATGAGAACCACAAGTCCAAGTTAACTATGTGTTTACGTATGTATTAATGTATATCAATTATCATTATTAATAATTAATTATTTTTCATAATAAGTATAATAAGTAATAATTAATAATTAATAATTTTTCATAATAATTATAATATAATAATAATAAATATCAATGTATTAAGGTATGTAATAATGTATGTATGTATGTATAAGTTACGTATGTATGTTTGATACATACGGTATATATATGAAAGCGTGGGAGTCCAAAGGTCTTCTCAAGCCAGTTTGTCCGGAAAATTGTTATATGTTTCTTTTGTTTTCGAGTCACAAAGGCAATGGTATGTTAGTATTTTAACGCTGGTGAAGAACTCTCATCGTTGTACATTTTCGATGCATATGTTGTAATGAAAGTTAAAAATAAACATTTAATAATGTATGAAGCCATTTAGTCTGAAAACACCTTGGGATGCGCGTACTCCATATATATATATATATATATATATATATATATATATATATATATAGAGAGAGAGAGAGAGAGAGAGAAGAGAGAGAGAGAGAGAGAGAGAGAGAGATAGAGATAGATAGATAGATAGATAAATAGATAAATAGATAAATAGATACATAGATACAGATAGACACACATTACACTCATACATGCTTACCTATTTCATTAGCTATATTCATTGGCATTTCATACTCGTTTCTCAGTCATGTCAATTGCAACGTGACATGGCACCCATAGCAGTCTACCACCTCACAGTATCCATCTACATCTCCTTCAACAACGGGGTTTCAAAGGCTTTAAAAACTATTAAAATCCGATATATATATATATATATATATATGTTGTTATCAGTTGTTAGCCTGTAAGTTCCATATGAAATGCACTACTTTGCCGTAAAACGTTACTGCTTAAGGTTACTGTAACCCTTCAGACAAAAAAAAAAAATCCATTTTTCGTTATCGTCATAATCTGATGGATTGATTTTTAAGCAGCGTTTAAGCCAACTTCCAGAAAAGGCCACAATTTTTAAGCACAATTTTTTTTTCTGAGAAATTTCGAGCATAGACATTAGGGGTTTAAGTCTTCTTGCCAGACATATGTGCAATCGTTTCTCTGGCATTTTTGTTTCATTTTGATAAAAGCCTTTCCTAAAATAAAAAATTCTGTAATACTTGCAGGTACTTAAAAATCTGTGTACCCAACAGGCCAATCAAACCACTTCAAACTTAACACAGACACAAAGTATATGACTCAGAAACCGTAACAACGAGACCAGTATCCACATGTCGCTTGGCTTGGCTCTGATACGTCTTGCACACATATATACATTCATATCAGTATAGCTATGAATCTCTCTCTCTCTCTCTCTCTCTCTCTCTCCTCTCTCTCTCTCTCTCTCTCTCTCTCTCTCTCTCTCTCTCTCTCTCTCTCTCTCTCTCTCTCTCTCTCTCTCTCTCTAATTTCAGATATTATCATTAATTTCAAATGAATTTATTTTAAGACCAGGTACTGATAACGATTTTGTGTTTATCAATCGAACTTAATTACGGAAAGACTCAAGTCCAGCGGCTTGTACATGGCACTCTTTAGCAGATCAGCTGTTTGTCGAAGTTCATGACACCTTTTTCATCGATTTTTAAAGACCTCTTAAGTGCTATTATCAAGATTGATGCGAATAAAACATTTGCGAGATTGAAGCATTCTTGTGATTTTCTGATTTCCGAATTTCCTTAGGATTATTTAAAGAATTTCCGGATTTTTTTCTCAGATTTCCAGGTAGGATTTTTTTAAAGGATTTCCGGATTATTTTTTTCAGATTTCCAGGTAGGGTGTACGGGATTTCCGAAGTGAAACGCCCTTCGGATTTGTCAAAACCCAATAGCTTTCTTAAATAATTCTCACTAAATGTTCTATTCAACTTCAATTTCAGAAAGGAAGTCCACAGGATCCTAAATAACGCTGATGAATAGTGATGACAGCTTTGTAAAGATGGTAAAAAGGTAAAAAGGAAGAAAAAAAGAAAAAAATAAGAAATAAAAAGGTAGTAAAAAGGTAAAAAGGTAAAAAGGAAAAAAAGAGATAAATTAGAAAAAAAAAAGTTTGAAGGAAGAAATCACTTTAAATAGTAATAATGATAATATACGTTAGAATAACCAATTGTATACTCAGAATTTCTCCTATGAAATTATGGGATTTGAAACATAAAGAGAGAAGAGAAAGGGTGAGAGAGGAGAAAGGGTGAGAGAAGAGGAGAAAGGAGAGAGAGAGAGGAGAAAGAGAGAGAGAAACTCCTTATGTGTCTTGAGTGAAGAATTTTCTCTTGTTTGCGAAAAGAAAATGATTAGCCCTATTTTGTTCTAAAATTTCATCTTCTGTCTTGTAGTCATCAGTACAGTAGTATTAAAGTAAGACATTGAAAGATAACGAGGAAAAAGGTTACAATTAAGAAAGCAAAGCAAATTAAAGTTCTAGTTAATTGGATTTGATAATTTAATGAGGTAAATTAATGTTGACCATTCTTTATTAATTAACTGACAGGTGTAAATATTTTGTGTTACCCACCTGTTTCATTGTATTAATGACCCTTCTTTATTTAGGAACGGTGGTTGTAAAATTGACAGGTGTAAATATTTTGTGTTGCCCACCTGTTTCATTGCATTCCTTTCCTTTCTTTCAATATCTGTGTGCATATATACATACATATATATGTATATATTTATATCTATATATATAGAAAATAAAATATATATATATATATATATATATATATATATATATTATAATATATATATAATATATATACTATATATATATATATACACACACACACACACACACAACACGGACACTTATATTTATATATACATTATAAAGATAGATTGAGAAGATGGACAGATATTTATATAACATACATAAATATGAATAGATATAAAGATTAGATGATATATATATAAGTATATAATAGTATATATATATATTATATATATATATATATTATATTATATATATTATATTGTATATTTATCTATTTACCTTTCTATACACGCACACACACATATGCATATATATGTGGTGTCTGTGTTTTATATATATATACATAATATATATTTATATATGTGTGGTGTGTCTGTGTGTTTGTATGTATATATATATTTTGTAAGAATATTGTCTGCCATTGTATTTATATTCATAAAGAACTCATGAAAGTGCATGTGTGTGCGTATGTGCCAAAGAAAGACAAAACAAAATCGTTGATGTAGCAACATTCCTCCTGTGTCTTCCCCCCCCCCTCACCCCTCCCTGACCTGCCCTCACAAGGTCACGAGCAAATGATTAAAGATCCCTCCTGAATTCTGAAAGAAATAATGAAAGCTTGTTTTTTTGTTTTGTTTTTTGTGTCTGCTGAACAAAGACGAAGTCGTTGTACACAGCAACATTACTACCAGAAGAACGGAGTATAATTGGAGAATTCCTATGATAATATGTTGTTCCCAGGTATGAGCTCCCCTCCCCTACCCCTCCCTCCCTCCCCCTTCCAATCCCTCCTTCCTCCCTCCCTCCCTCCTTCCCCTCCCTTCCTCCCCCCTCCCTCTCCCCCTCCTCCCTCCCCTCCTCCCTCCCTTCCTCCCCCCTCCTTCCCTTCCTTCCCCCTCCCTCCCTCCCCTCATCCATCCCTCCTCCCCCTTTCCCCTCAATCCCTCCCTAACCTTCCCTCACCCTCCTTCCCTCCCTTCCCCCTCCCCTCCTCCCTCCCCCCTCCCCGACCTTCCCCCTCTCCCTCCCTCCCCTTCCTCCCCCTTCCCATTTAGGCGTGCCATTCCATTTATCAAAAGCCTTCGATTTTCACACTCCACAACCCCTTCCCCTTAAACTTACACCTTATCCCATTCCCCTTAAAAGCCCCAACTAATATTTGTACCAACACAGGCTTAGGGACTCCAGTTACCAGCACGTTTCCTTGAGTTACCCCTAAATCTCGTGCAACAGCCGAGATAATGTTGTTAATATCTGATTTGCATTAGAGGAAGGAACATAAAACACATCTACTGCCTTTGTGTCTAGGTAAGGGGTGTAGTGTGTGTGTGTGTGGATGTGTGCGTGTGTGGATGTGTGTGTGCGAGTTGCTGTGCGTGCCTTGTGTACGTGTGTTGCTTGTGTTGTGTGCTAGTGCAGGTGCGTGTGTGTATGTGTCGTTGCAGTCGTGTGCGTGTTTGTGTGCTGTCTGTGTGTGTGTTTGTGGGAGTGGCGTGTGTGTGAGTGTGTGGTGTACGGCGTA
>NW_020870097.1:142500-150000 GCF_003789085.1 Penaeus vannamei | reverse complement strand
TCAGAGGCTTGAAACCTCTTTAATCTATAATGGGATCAGAGACTCTGTGCGCAACTGAATACCCTGGGCGCTGGAGCAGATATTACCTGTCTTTGATAAATGAGCTTAGAATGTCTACGTCTTTTATGCTAGCAAGTTGTTTTCAATTTTATGTAAGGCTCGGTAATGCGTTAGGGCCTTTTGTGTGCCCGGGATGTACATACACATCCGGGTAAGCTCAAGCACACGCAAACTCAGACATACTTAGTCTACACACAAAAATACACAAACCAACACAAATATACACAAACACACACCAACACAAAAACACACCAACACTAATATACACAAACACAAATCAACACAAAAATACACAAACACACCAACACAAATATTCACAAACACAAAACATCACAAATATCACAAACACAAACACAAATATACACAACACACACCAACGCAAACACACCAACACAAATATTCACAAACACAACCCGACACAAATATACACAAACACACACCAACGATACACTCAAACACAAAGACACAACATACACGCACAAACATATTGCAAACACACAGCAACACAAATATGCGCAAAGACAAACACACACCAAAATGCTCACAGAAAGCAAATGATTATTTTGATCATCAAACTGAGGAACGAAGATAAATAAGGAGACAGAAGTGATGACAGCAACAATTCATTCGTTTTCCATCTCGCTTCTCGCCTTAAGGACTATCATCCTGTTCCCTCCGCCCTTCCTGCCTCTCCCCTTCTTTATTCGTCCACCTTTCTTCTTCTCCTCCTCCTTCTCCTTCTTCTTCTTCTTCATTCTATTCCCATACTCCTTCCAATCCGTTTATCTAACTCCTCCCCCTTGCCCTTTCCCCTTTCCGTCTTATACTCCACCTCCTCCCCCTCCTTTCCCTCCTATCCCTCTTCCCCTTTCCCCCCCCCCACCACCACCTCCCCCTATTCTTCCTTCCCTCCCTCCCCTTCCTTTCCTCCCTATCCCTCTTCCTCCTTCCACCCCTCACCTCCTCCTATTCCTTACCCCCTCCCCTTCCTTTCCCTCCTATCCCCTTTCCCCTCCCCCACCACCTCCCCTATCCTTCTTCCTCACCCTCCTCCCTCCTCCCCCCCGCGGCCTGTCCTCTTGCCAGCCAATTTTCCCGCAGGAAATTCTGCCGTCGATCAGGGTTTTGCGGCCCACTTGACACTTGCTCACCCTGACCTCGCCTGACCTGAGGACTTTCAATTATCAATATATACCAAATTCTCTCTCTCTCCTTTTCCTCTTCTCTTCTCTCTTATTCTTTGCCCTTCTTCTTCTTCTTCTTCTTCTTTCTTCTCTCTTTGTCTGTCTGGTCTGGTTTATGTCTGTTTTATGTCGTCCATTTCTCTGCTAATGATATTCGTCAGATTATGTAATTGTCATTAAATGTCAGTACTGTTTTCATTATCATTACTACCTTCATTATTTCTTGTAGTTGTATTACTATCAATCGTAGTATTGTAATATTCAAAAAAAATATTTACTATTTCTACGACTCATTTTATCACTCTTGTAATCATTAGAGTTACTATTGTTATTATCATCACTATCACAATTTTCATTATTGTTTTCTTATTCAATATTATCGTTACCATTATTACTACCATACTAATTTTTGTTATCATTTCCATATAAATGTATATTTTAATTCAGCATTATCATCATTACTATCTTCATAATTATGATCATTATTTGCTATTTCCATTATCGTTATCATTTCTATTGTCATTTTCATCCTCATTATCATGATCATCATCACTATCATTATTATTATTACTATTATTATTGTCATTACTGATACTATTATTGTTATTATTATTATTATTGTTGTTGTTGTTGTTGTTTATTATCATCATTATCACTATCAATATTTTCATTATATCATTACTATATTATCATTATATGATCATTATTAGTAGTTGTTAGTATCATCTACTATTATTAGTGTTCGTATTTCATTTTTATTTTCTATTCTTATTATCATTATCATTACCATTATCATTATCACCCTTAATACTATTATCATTATCATCATTCTTTCTTTATCTTTTTTTTCTTTTTAACACAGGTATAAGAGAGTAACTCTCCTTTGATCTTATAATCTCTCTTGAGGACCCATGACCAAGGTTCCCTTTGGCCTCTTCTCTAAAGACTTTAAGTTTCAAGTGCTTTTGTCAATATCCTTGCTGCTCCTGGTAATGCTGCCCTTTGTAGTACCTCGATTCGTATTATGGATCCCAGTATCTCCAACTGCTTATTGATGTTCTTTGATACACATCCCGGCTTACTGGGAACCACATCAACTGTCCTTCCCCCTATCCTTCCTTCCCTCCTCCCTCCCTCCTTTTCTTCCTATCCTCCCCCCGCACCACTACCTCTCCCTATCCTTCCCCACCCTTCCTTCCCTCCTATCCCCTTTCCCCTTCCTTTATCCTTCAATATTCCACATCTAGCAATTTCTCTTATATTTTTTCTTTCTCTCCTCTATGGTATCCTGTTACCCTGTGGAGCAGCGGTACCTATTAGTATACATTTCTTCTCCATTTTCTTTACAATAACGTCTGGTCGTCTTCCTTCGATCATGTGGTCACACTGAATACTTACATTCCACGACACTTTATATTCCTCATTTTCACCCACACTTTGGAGGGTAGTTCAATTTCTTCTTCTTCTTCTTCTTCTTCTTCTTCTTCTTCTTCTTCTTCTTCTTCTTCTTCTTCTTTTTCTTCTTTGCTACTTCTTCGCTTACCTGTACTTTTTTTTTTTCCACAAAACTTCCAATGTACGATCCGTCCATTGTTGTCATACCGTCTTCTGTATTCTTTTTGGCCCAATTTCCTTCATTCGCAACCAGTATACCCAATACTTTCACCTTTTTCCCCACGCAATCTACATAACAAGGAGTTGGCTCCCTTGTCAACATCATACTATACATAATTCGTCATAAGTGCCTGCTCCTTCGCTGCACTCATCACCGCATCCGTTTTCACCTCCAGGTCTAATTTCCTTAACCATTCCCAAGCTTTTTCTTTGCTTGTTGTGTTATTATTAATTATTATTTATATTATTATATTATTATTATATTATTATTATTATTATTATTATTATTATTATTATTATTATTATATTATTATATAATTATCATTATTATTATTATCATATTATTATTATTGATGTTGTTGTTGTTGTATGTTATTGTTGTTGTTGTTTTGTTGTTGTATGTTGTTGTTATTATATATTATTATTGTTAATATTATTATTATTGTTATTATTGTTGTTGCTGTTGTTGTTGTTGTTGTTATCATTTTCATTATCATTATTATTATTGTAATTAGATTTATTATTACTATTGTTATTATTAATTTTATTATTATTATTGATATTTCTATTACTGTTATTGCGATTACTATTCTTATTATCATGACATATTCATTATTATTATTATCATTATTATTATTATTAGTAGTAGTAGTATCATTATTATTATCATTATCACTATTATTATTATCATTATCATCATTATCATTATTATTATTATTATCATTATTATTAAAATTGATGCTGTTGTTGTTGTTGTTGTTGTTGTCATCATTATTATCATCATCATCATCATCATCATCATCATCATCATCATCATCATCATCATCATCATCATCATCATCATCATCATCATCATCACTAATATTACTGTTATCATTATTGTTGTTGTATATATTATTATTTTCATTTTTTATTATCACTACCATTATCATTATTATCATTATAATTTTTATTATTATCATTGTTATGGTTACTGATATTACTTGTAATATTATCATTATCATTTCTATGATAAATTGTAATGATTAATATTATTGTTATTCTTATCATTATAATCATTATCATTATCATATTATTATTATTTTATAATTATCATTGCTATTGTTTCGTATCATTATTATCATTACCTATATCACTATTATCATTATCATTATCAATATCATTATCATTGTTATTTTTTGTTTATTGTTATTACTAATATTGTCATTATTACTATCATTTATATTGTTATTGATGCTGTTATTCTTTTGTCATTATTATTATCATCGTCTTTATCATTATGATTACTGCTGTTATTATTTTATTATCATCATTATTACCATCTTTATTACTGTTTTGATCAAAATCATAATTATTACCTTGTTTGTGTTATTACTGCGTTTCGCAGATCACGTATACATGATTAAGAGGGTTTATCATTTCACAAATAGGAATACAAGATTAAAGACACATTCATCAAAATAAAAGATTAAAAAAATATCAAATAATAATATTCATGAAGAACATCAAAAATAAATCACACAGAAATGTTAATAAAGACCTGGCTGCCTAAAACAATTTCTTTCTCTCATAAGCCAGGTAGAAGACAGCGGTATAAACAATATAAGGAATTTTACCTCCGGTCGGCTAAGGTCTGAATAATACGACCGTTCAATAAACAATTTAGTGGGTTCAGTGGTTAAATCTGCAGCTGGGTGAGTCCGCTGCCTTTAAGACTACGTAGCCTATATTGCTATTATGATTCCGGCGTACCTTCTGTATTGCGTATTTCAGAAGCATTTGCATTTTTGGAGGCGCTGTGGGTGGTGGGCAACGTATGTGTACTCTCTCCCTGATGGCTATGCAAATGGAAGCTAGGATGGAGGGATCTGCGGGTGATTCTTTGGTTCGTCTGCAAAAACATAGTGGAAGGAATATTGGTCTGAGTCTGTTCACTGGTTTATTAGTTTATATGTTCATGTTCCTTGCCAAATGGAGTGTGTTTAGTAATATCTGAATGCAACCATTTCGCTGAGACTTATTTTACCCTTTCGTATTTCAGTACATTATGTGTAATACCCTCCGTATAAACTGACTTCAAATTTTAATCCTGTGGTGTTTATGGTATACTCGCTTAGGAAAAAACTAAAACAAATCATAAGGCTTATTTTGAAATACAACTGCCTGTGTGTTTCGAATCTTTAATCCTATTCCTTTACATAATCAAAACCTTTGAACGGTTCATTTGATGTTAGTTATATTATACATATTTTTTCACGTGTTCACGGACAAGGTAATCATCCGCTTGCACGACCTTTACCTGGAAATTAATTTGTCATAAAACTATCGCATGTAATAAACAAACTTTTATTTCAGCCTTAGTATGATATAAATTATCAGATATAGTGTCATATTGTTTAAATTAATACACACGCGCACACAAACACATATTGTTATTGCGTTAAAGTTAAGTTAATGGTTAGAGGTGAAATTAATGTGCTAGACAGCGGAGGTCATATAGCACTATAGGAGATATAATACCTGGAAAGGGTAAGATAGGGATGGGTTGCTAGTTAGGTGTTATACGTTAGTGGTTATGGAGTATTAGGATGGTATTTGAAGGATTAATATAGTTGGGGAGTGGAGGGGTTAAAGTGATAGAGTAACAGTGGCTTTGTTGTAGTGTGGTAGTGATTGTAGTAGTAATGATAATAAACGTTAGTATTAAGAACTGTTGTCAATATTTTTAGATGTTGCTTCTACAGTTTTAGGTATCATTTACTTTATCATTACTGTTTTCCCTAATTCTTAGTTTACTATCATTAATATTGTTATAATCACTACATATATAAATACTGTAATTATCATGGTATTTATTCTTATCACCACTATTGTTATCCTTACCATTATTACTGAAGTATCAGAAAATGCTACCGACGGCGTAAGGTAGAGAGAGAGAAACAGGAAGAAGGAGAAGAAAACAACAACATCGCCGTTATTCCACTGCCTGCTATCCTTCCCAATACCCAGTGGAATTTTATAGCACGGGATGGAAAAAATATAAAGTACGGAAAGGATAGATGTCGAGAATTTGTTTTGTTTACAATTGTATGTGAATATGTGTGTGTATGCGTGTGCGTGTGTGTGTGTGTGGCTCTATTTTCCAAATCGGAAACCTCGCTTTGCCCCAATGTGCGTGTTGCATCATGCTTATTATCTCATACTTACTCAACACATTGTTTTTAATTGTTATTCATTATGGGTAATACCATTCAATAATTGAATTGACCAATACCTGTGGATCAATTGATTACATTTTTCTTCTGATCTTGGATTCGTATATTCAACAACGATACTAATGGATTCATTGCCTATACAATCCATACCAAAATGTAGATCAGCGAGAATTCATTTTCTTTTCAAATGTAATGTTATAACTGTGTATATTGGACGCGGACGTGTGTTTAGCCAGACTTTAGTGTTAGTATTTGTGTTAATATTTGTATATGATCATTATCGTTGTCATTAATATTGATATTGATATTAGCATCATCATTATTATTACTATTATTATTGTTATTATTATCATTATCATCATCATTATTATTACTATTATTACTGTTATTATTATCATTATAATTTTTATCACTGTTGTTATGCTCATTATTATCTGTATCATCGTTATTATCATTATAATCATTATTATTAATGTTTTTATTAACATTATCTATATTATCATTATCATTATAGTCAATGTTATTATTATTACCATTAATATTGTTATTGTTATTACTCTTATTGTTATCATCTGTTATCCTCCACACCATCACCATTATCATTATTATCATTGTTATTATTAGTATCATCATCATCATCATCGCCGTCGTCGTTGTCATATCATGAACATTATAATTATCATTAATTATATAAGAGAAAGAGACTATATGTAGACACACACACACACACACACACACACACACACACACACACACACACACACACACACACACACACACACATATATATATATATATATATATATATATATATATATATATATATATATATATATATATATATATATATATAATATATATATTACACACACACAAGCAGCGGCTGCACGGTTGCTTGACTTACTGAGCTTGCTCGTGCCTTTAGGGCTTCGCCCTCATGTAATACAATGTTATCAAATGTGAAATAAAAGAAGCATGTTATACAAATATTGGTTTTTTTATCTAGGAGTATACAGATTTGTGTTGTTTCTTAGACAGTTCGCTTTCATCAGCTTCTCCATCATAGTTCTTTTCTGCGTCGAATCGGCGTTTAGGAGATCTACGACCTTCATTGCTGTCTTTATTCATCCTCTTAATTATTATCTTCTCGAGTTTCTCGTTGTTCTTATCGAACTTCCAAAATGTCAACTTTAAGTTCCTCCTGTTGATAATAATGTCAGTGTTGGTTGACGCGAAGTCGGGGTCCTAGTACCATGCTGTTGTTAACTATACGTATTCTGCCTATAGATGACGGTGCTCGTGAGCGTTCGACCCATGTTCCATTCTTATAGTTATATGTGAAATGGTTTGGCTTTTTATGGTGCAGTAGCGTCGATGCTAGTTGATTCGTCTTGCATTTATCGAAGAAAGATGTTAGTTGAGTAGCC
>NW_020870097.1:125000-135000 GCF_003789085.1 Penaeus vannamei | reverse complement strand
TCTCTCTCTCTCTCTCTCTACAAAGGCCATATAGATTACATGAATGAGAAGGAAGTACGAAAAAGTGAAAGAAGGGATCCGCGAGAGAAAATTGGGAAACAGGAAGTGAAAAACGAGTGAAAAGCAAAGCTAAGGTGAATTAGCCAAAATGAGAGACAGAACTAAGACAAGGTAAGTATTAAATATAAGTAGTGTATAAGTAGCGTTACGTATAATTAGAGTAGCGAAGATGTAGATGTAGATCGAGGACCAATGGAAGAGGTATGTCACAAAGATATAAAAACAGGTTTATTATTATTCAAGAGTCCTGGACACAGAGGAATACAGCAAAGCCACGTCATCATCTTGCAAGGCAGAGGAATCCGTTGATTTTCTAAACAGAATTGTAACGTCAGGGGAACAGGCGACCCGAAAGCCTGCGGGATGGCAAGCCGGAAGACAAGTTAAATTCACTCAAATTTACATAATAATAATAATGATAGTAATAACAATGATGATAAAAACATCTACTATTACAATATTAATGATGATAATACTAAAAATAATAATAATGACAATGATAATAATAATAATATTTATGTTAATAATGAT
Source organism: Penaeus vannamei (assembly GCF_003789085.1). NCBI lineage: Eukaryota > Metazoa > Arthropoda > Malacostraca > Decapoda > Penaeidae > Penaeus > Penaeus vannamei. Next base: position 134,409 of record NW_020870097.1, on the reverse strand, counting down.
GATGATAACAATAATAATGATGATGATAAAACAATAATACTAATAGTAATAATAATGATCTTATTAATGATAATGATGAAAGTAATGACAATAGGAACAATAATGATGATCATAACAATAATGATGATAGTATTGGTAAAAATTATAATAGAAAAGATATGAAAAATGTAATAATGATAATGATGATAGGTTATTATTATAATAGGAAATTAATAATGATAATACTAACAATATTCCTAATAGTAATAACACAAATATTAATAATAATATAAATAGTAACGATGATAATAAAGATAATAGTAATAATGATAAGGAAAATAATTATTATTACTATTATTATCATTATTATTATGATTATTATTATTATTAATACCATCGCCATTATTACTGTTATTATTAATATTAATGTTATTATCATCATTACTATTATCATTATTATCATTATCACATTTATTGTTATCATTTTTATCATTATCATCATTAGTATCATGATAATAATAACAATTATTATATTATTTATTATCATTATTATTATTATTATTATTATTATTATTATTATTATTATTATTATTATTATTATTATTATTATTATTATTATTATTATTATTATTATTATTATTATTATTATTATTATTATTATTATATTATTATTATTATTATCATTATTATTATTACTATTAATTTATCATTATCATTATCATTATCATTATCTTATCTATTATCATTATTATTATTATTATTATCATTATCATTATCATTATCATTATCATTATCATTATCATTATCATTATCATTATCATTATCATTATCATTATCATTATCATTATCATTATCATTATCATTATTCATTATCATTATTATTATTTATTATTATTATTATTATTATTATTATATTATTATTATCATTATTATTATCATTATCATTATCATTATTATTATCATCATTATTATTATTATTATTATTATCGTTATTACAAAATAGATAAGAATGCTGATAATGAGGATAACAGTAATAATGATAATAATGATAACAATAATGACGATGATGATAGTGATAATCATAATAGCAATGATAATTTCAGTGATCCTGATAACAATAATGATACTGATACAGTCTTCTTAAAAGTAATAATGATAATGATAATAATAACAACAATAACAACAATATTCATATTAGTAATAATAATAATGATAATAATAATAATAATAATAATAATGATAATAATAATAATAATAATAATAATAATAATAATAATAATAATAATAATAATAATAATATAATAATGATAATAGTAATAATAATGATAATAATAATTATTATTATTATAATGATAATAATAATAATGATTATATTAATGATAATGATAAAAAAATATTATGATAATAGTAATAATGATAACGATAACAATAAATAGATAAATTAATAAACCAAGATAATATAGCTAAAAATATTGATAATAACAATGATGATAGTCATGATGATGGTGATGATAATGACGATGATAATATGATATTACTAATGGTGGAAATATTAGCAAAAAACATTGCAATAATAACATATAGATACATAGAGAAACAAAAAAGTACAAAAACATTTCTGAATGGCAGACATATCAGAATTAGGCAAAGGAAAAGTTTTCTAATTCTCACTAATTAGAGAGACATTTATAGAGGAAAACCTTTTTTGTTTTTTGTTGTTTTTTGTTTTTGTATTTTCTTTCTTTTACCAACCAGTCCAGTTATTCTGATGGAATTGCTCATCTATGATAAATGTTTGGGAAAATGTTTCGGTAAATAACACATTATTATTATTACTACTACCACCATTATTATTATTGTCATTATTATTGTTATTATTGATATTGTTATTATTATCATCATTACTATTATCATCATCATTATTTATACATTTATTATCATCATCATCATTAGTATCATGATAATAATAATTATCATTACTATTTTATCATTATCATTATTATTATCACTGCCATCACAATTATTATTATTGTCATTAGTATTGTATCATTAATATAATCATTATTATCATCATTACTATTATCATTACTATAATTATTACTCCGATGGAATTGCTCATCTGTGTAATATAATGTTTCGGTAAATATCACTGATACGCTAATAGCGCAAAAGGTTTCTTTTCTGTTTTCTTTTCTCTTTTTTTTCTTTCTTTTCTTTGTTTCTTTTTCTTTTCTTTTCTTTTCTTTTCTTTTCTTTTCTTTCTTTTCTTTTCTTTTCTTTTCTTTTCTTTTCTTTTCTTTTCTTTTCTTTTCTTTTCTTTCTTTTCTTTTCTTTTTTCTTTTCTTTTGGTTTCTCTTAACGAAAATGTATTATTCAGCTAAAGTGAAGGAAATATGTAAGAAAAAGGTAGGAAAGAAGGAAAGAAACGTGCAAAAAGGTAGACATTAAAGAAAAAAGAAGAAGGAAGAAGAAGGAAAAGTGAACGCTAAAGGAAAAAAGAAAAGCAAACCTGTCAAAAAAGTAGACAATAAAAGAAGAAAAATAGTAAGCATATGAAATAGGTAGACGCGGAAAAAAAGGAAGAGAAAATAAATTGTATTTTTTTCGAAAAATGAAACTTATAGTAAACCGCAATTTGTAGGGAAAAGAGACTTGAAATAAACCACAATATCCATTAAGCCAGTCCGAGAAAAGGAAATTAACCATCAATGTCAGTGTTAATTATGATAGATATGCTAGAAATAATTATATTAACAATGACAACAGGTTATGAAATTGATAATGGTGACATGAAAGATAATGATGATGATTATGATGTTGATGGGAATAGGGATGATGGTGATAATGATGATAACAATCAGGATATTTACAATTATAATGGTAATGATAATGCTGATGAAAATTACTATAACGATGGTGATAATAATAGTTATATTGAAAATGACAATGATGATTTTGATTACAACAGTAATAAAAGTAATATTGATAATCATTATGATCATAATGATAATGATAATTATAGCAATGCTGACGATGATAATAAGTAATAATAGATTAATAATAAAGATAAGGAAAATTATAGAAATAATCATAATCATAGTAATGATAATAACAATAATAATGATAATATTGATAATAATATCAATGATAACAGTAATGATAAAAAACAATGATAATAGTAGTGATAATGATGATAATAATAATACTGATTATTATTATCATTATTACTATTATTAGAATTACCATTATAATATTGATAATACTACTTAGAATAGTAATAATAATAATAATAATGATAATAATAATAATAATAATGATAATAATAATAATAATGAATAATAATAATAATAATCATAATAATAATAATAATAATAATGATAAATAGTAATAATAATAATAAATGATAATAATGATAATATAATAATATAATAATAATAATAATAATGATAATAGAATAAGATAAAGATAATAATAATAATAATAATAATAATAATAATAATGAATAATAATAATAATAATAATAATATAATAATAATAATAAATAATAATAATAATAATAATGATAATAATAATAATAATAATGATAATAATAATAATAATAATAATAATAATAATAATGAAAATGATAGTAAATAATGATAATAGTAATATCAACAATTATATCGCCATGATGTCCGTAAAGTTTTCTCAAACGGTCTTTATGGCTGAGCAATTCCATCAGAGTAACTCGACTGGTTGGTAAAAGAAATGAAAAAGAAAAAAAAAGAAGAAAAAAAAACGTTTTCCTCTATAAATGCTTTTCTAATTAGTGAGAATTAGAAAACTTTTCTTTTTCCTAATTCTAATATGTCTGCCATTCAGGGACGATTTTGTACTTTTCTTTTTTCTAAGTATATCTATGTGTTATTGTTGCAAATGTTGTTGCTAATATTATCTTTGTTATCATTATTAGACTTCATGTTAGTAAATATTATCATCATGATAATGATAATGATAATGTTATCATTTTTAGCATCAATAGCAATGACATTAGTGATAATGATGTTACACTTTTATAATTATTATCATTATTATTGTTATTGTCATTATAAATATTCTAATGATTTTTATGTATGTCATTATTATCATCATTAATTATCATTTGATTATTATCATGGTGATCATTACAATAATATTGAAATTGATAATAATAATAAAAATAACTATGATAGTGATGGAGATGATGTTATCAATGCCAATAATAATAATGATGATGATAAGAATAATAAGAATAATAGTAATAGTAGTAGTAATAATAATTATCATTATTATTACAAAATTATAGGAATAGTAATAACAATAATAGTAGCAATTATTATTACTATTACTATCATTATCATTATTTTTATCATTATTATGACAATATATCATTCACTCTGTAAATGAATAAACTGCTCCGTATAGAAAGATATTTCACCGCACTGTATATGGCATTTCTATCAAATGGAATTTTAATTCAGCGATTTACTGTTCTCATAAATCTTCCGAAGTGGCTGGCTGAGAATGGGTGTAATTCGGGGCTGATGGGACCTCAGGCAAATGGCTTTCTAATTGGTTTACACTTTTATTTGTAGTACTTTTATTCATCAGGCCACACATACATGCTCGTACGCACACACACACACACACACACGCACATACATACATACACATGTGTATATATGTGTGTGTGTGTGTGTATGCATATCATGCATATATATATATATATATATATATATATATATATATATATATATATATATATATATATATATATATATATATATATATACATACATATAGATAGATAGATAGATAGATATAGATATAAATATATTTGTATATATATGCATTTATACATAAATATACATATATATGAATAGATAGATAGAATATAGATATATATATATACATATATGTATGTATAGATTTATATGTATATTATATACATATATGATATTTATACATACATATATTATATATATATATATATATATATATATATATATATATATATATATATATATATATATATATATATATATATATATATATATATATATATATATATATATACACTTATATTTATGTATATATGCATATTATATATATATATATATATATATATATATATATATATATATATATATATATATATATATATATATATATATATATATATATATATATATATATATATATATATATATATATACATATATATATATATATATATATATATATATATATATATATATATATATATATATATATATATATATATACACCGTATATCAGTCTCTCCCCGCACCCGAGAGGAGCAAAGTGCCGTGAAGCGTCCGACCCATTTTTAGAACCCAGATGAGATGGACGTAATGTTTTATCTTCCTCCTCAGACTGTAAAAATAAAGTTCATATACACCCACGCCTGGGTCCTGTTTCTCAATATTTTTTTCTTGGAAAGTATTTGTGAAATCTCTACGGTTCTTATCTAATCTCTCTTCGTCTCTCTCTCTCTCTCTTCTCTTCTCTCTCTCTCTTCTCTCTCTCTCTCTCTCTCTCTCTCTCTCTCTTCTCTCTCTCTCTCTCTCTCTCTCTCTCTCTCTCTCTCTCTCTCTCTCTCTCTCTCTCTCTCTCTCTCTCTCTCTCTCTCTCTCTCTCTCTCTCTCTCTCTCTCTCTCTCTCTCTCTCTCTCTCTCTCTCTCTCTCTCTCTCTCTCTCTCTCTCTCTCTCTCTCTCTCTCTCTCTCTCCTCTCTCTCTCTCTCTCTCTCTCTCTCTCTCTCTCTCTCTCTCTCTTCTCTCTTTTCCTCCTCTCTCTTACTTTCTCTATTTCTCCTATCTATCTATTTCCTTCTTATCTATCTATATATAAAAGGTCGTTGTTATATCTGATGTCATTCCATCTATTCAGAAAAGCTGACACAACAAAACATCCATTAACTATTCCTAAGAAGACAAACCTTAAAAGGACTTACTCGTAAAATCGATTTTGAAGCCTACAGTCGCCTACATTCAAGTGCATCACAAAGGTGATAAGTGTGTGAGTGTTTTGGGATGTGTTTGCGTATAGTGTGGAATGTGGTTGTGTGTATGTTGTGTGTGTGTGTGTGTGTGTGTGTGTGTGTGTATGTGTGTGTGTGTGTGTATTGTGTGTGTATCCGTGTGTGTGTATACCTCTCTGATAACTTTACTTCATGTACTAAATAACTACAATAATAATAATAATAAAGGAAAATGATTACAATAAACAAAATCACAGAGGCCCCCCGTCTTTGTCCCTCCGAAAATGCGCCTCCATTTTCCGAAGACGGCCGAGCGGGTCAGACGTCGGTGGAAACTGGAACGCAGGAAGTCGCGATGCATGACTTGACTGCCAAAGACCATTTTTCCAGTGAGCTGTCTGCTTGATTAGGGCCGTTGTGAGGGCCGAACTCTTGAGATTAGTTTGGAAAATCAAGAGAGAAAAAATATATATATTAAAGGAAATGGAACTGAATCATAACTTGCTGTACTTCTTCGTTTAGTATCGTGGTTGTATCGTGATTTTCAATAATCGTCCGCTTGTTATTTTCTTCCAGATACATCTTTTTTTTCCAGGCTGGTTGTCACGGCAACGGAAATGCTGTTTTTAATTTCACCTGTAATTAATTCCACCCGAAAGAAAGGACAGTGACACCGGCGGACGAAAAGTCCATCAAAGGTGTGTGTATTCGCAAGACAAAGTGTACACACGCATGCCACACTATAGTATACATACATATGTGTGTGTGTGTGTGTGTGTGTAAATATTACACACACACACATATATATACATATATATATGTATGTATATATTATATATATATTATATATATATATATATATATATATATATTATATATATATATATATATATATATATATATATATGCATATATATACATATACATACATGTATGTATATATATATTATATATATATATATATATATATATATATATATATATATATATGTATATATTATATATATATCAATCTTATATATATATATATATATATATATATATATATATATATATATATTTGCATATATAAGGAATGATACATACATACATTTATACATACATACATACATACATATATATATATATATATATATATATATATATATATATATATATATATATACATATATATGTATGTATATATATATATATATATATATATATATATATATATATATATATATATATATATATATGTATGTATATATATATATATATATATATATATATATATATATATATATATATATATATATATATATATATATATCAGGGGTTGGCAACCTTTTGAACATAGTGTGCCAGTTCATAATTATTGACTTCTTATCCATAACCTTTCGTGCCACTGTATACCCAAATGAATTTTCCTGCACATATATAGCATAAGTGTAATATTTGTTGTAGCATTTAGTATTCTTTGTAACAAAAAAGTATATTTTATGATTTCAGATTTATATTCACCACTTTCCTCATGCAACTGAATTTATCAGGCATTGGTGTCAGGGAACTTAATACGGAGGCTGCATGAGCATTCGCAGTAGTTTCTAATATTTCGACATTTTAAAATTTAGCTGACCATAATAATGACTATCTCTCTCTCTCTCTCTCTCTCTCTCTCTCTCTCTCTCTCTCTCTCTCTCTCTCTCTCTCTCTCTCTCTCTCTCTCTCTCTCTCTCTCTCTCTCTCTCTCTCTCTCTCTCTCTCTCTCTCTCTCTCTTCTCTCTCTCTCTCTCTCTCTCACACACTCTCTCTCTATCTCTCTCCTCATATTATGTTTTCTTTGCTCCTCTGAATCACATAGCGTGCCATAGACAAGCGCTTTGCGTGCCAAGTCTAGCACGTGCCAAAGGTTGCCGACTCTGATATATATATATATATATATATATATATATATATATATATATATATATATATATATATATATATGAATATATATGTATATATATATTCTTTTTTTTACAAAAACAATGAAATTGTTTGGCTTGGCCGGGGACCCAACGATGTGGAGAAGACGTAAGATATTTTAGACTGGTCCATGGGACGTGCAATCGTTCCGTCCTTGCGACTAAAAACTAATGGCATTTAAGGATACCAGTGTATGCAGCAAATGATGAGTGGCAATGCACTTAATTCTTGTTTATACTAGGCTTAAGGGGGTGTCACACTAGCACTATTTCCGTGGGTCTTTCACGTTTCCGTGTTTTTTTTTTCTCCCTACTATTGGCATGTTGGCCGAATGCGATAATTTCCAGTCAAACGATAATTATCGTTTTCGATGGCAAATTTTTCGTTGGTATTTTTTTAAATCATAGGCTATAATAGATAATCATTATATTAATAAAAAAAAATATTTATAATATAAAACGATTAAAAAAGATTAACGATTAAAACGTAAATATTTGAAAATTGGCAAAATTCTCTCTTGCATTTAAAAATAACAGATACAAGTTGGTAACTACCTCCTCGCCTGTTTGTTTACATTTGTGACCACGGTCCCCCGTCCCCTGACTAGATGAGAGCAGTGAGAAGACGGTGTTATTTAGCATTATACATTTGGTGTTTCGCATTAAATCGTCGCCTCATACCCAGAATAGCGTCCATCATCACCAGAGCCTGTGCAGGGGTTGGAGCCATCTAGCTGTGTTTAAAATTTTCATTAGACTGTTTCCGTGTTTCTCATCTCTTGTGTGACTGCGCGCGCCAAAATGACCACGGTTTCCGAAGTGCCAGCAAAAAGGCAATGCGGAAAAAATTCTGAGACACGGCCTTTACTTCAGTATAATTTGACACTTGTATAGGTGTATCCAAGGCCTTTCTTATCTCAGGTTTTCTACGAAATACAAAAAATCGCATTTTTGGCAAAATGCCAAATGACTCGGATGGTCCTTATAACGAGAGGTCGATCAACTTTCTATCTGGTTCCGTTCTCGAGAGATCTGTGTCCTTCAAAAGTGGTACCACTATATGTAAATATATCACACCTTAGGCGATTTGGTCTCCCTCTATGTTTTATCTTCTACAGCGCCGATTCCAATAGGGGTGTCAAGGTTGAAGATTGGCCCGACACCACCTCGGCCCCAAAGTCTCAAGTTCCAAGCTAGTCGAGAACCCTGTTTTGCAGGACCCTGAAAACCCGCTAAGATGCGTTTGTGTATTACTGCACTGGCCCCGCTGTGTCAGACGGCGATTCTTGAACTTACGTACGTTTGGGATAGTGATCTGTTGTTTGGGAGTAGATTGGAACTCAGTGGTGGCGGGACAGCCCCGCATCCCCCGTTTTGGAGATTCGGGAAGGAGAAAAATTTCAGTGGTTGGGTCCCCAAGGTACTGGCCAGTGCAGTGATATATATATATGTGTGTGTGTGTT
>NW_020870097.1:110000-120000 GCF_003789085.1 Penaeus vannamei | reverse complement strand
TCAAGAATATCGTTCCACACATGTGTCGAAACGGAAGCTGTACCTTCCAATTGCAGTCTTCCCGTGTTTACATTAACAGAGGAAGCAGCCGATTCGCACCTACCACACCCGAGCCTGGTTGACCTGAGGTGACCTACATCTCCCCCTCGAGCAAGCCCCGTGAACTCACTCCCTTTGTCTAGGCTGAAACAAACATCTCCCGGAGCCAGGATGTTTTCTTTGAACTGTGTGCTTATCTTGGTGGCTGGATTGGATCGCTTGCTAGTAATCCAGCCACCACGATAAGCATACAGTTGAGAAAGAAAACATGAGTTAACTAGAGAAAAGGCCCGGCTAGACTTCGCAAATCTAACTGAACTGAACTGAGCCAGGATGATAGGACACGGTCATCAGACAAGAGGAGGAGAGCAGACGGAGACACGGCAGACGGACAAGTCTCGCTCGTCACCGTTCCGCCCACGGGTCTCTCGTGGGGTCTCATACGCACCTTTCCCAACAAACCCTCCAGCAAAGACTCCTTTCATTCACCTACTCTACGTCCCCAACCTCTTACGTTGACATCTTGCCAGCATTTTACTCCAGAGAGTTATTTCTCTGCCTCATTAACCTGACTCCGACTCCCATCCGACTTCACAATATTCACAATAATGCACGGATAGTTGATTGGGAACTAGCTAAAGGGGAAATCACGGAATCCCACCAATTTCAGATGCCAACGTAAGAGGTTGGGGGCTTAGAGCGGGTGAATGAAGGGCATCTTTGCTGGAGGGTTTGTTGGGAAAGGTGTATGAGAAAACCTCAAGAGACCCGTGCCCCGACTGCCGAGGGCGGAGCGGTGACGAGCGTTTCCGTCTGCTCTCCCCCTCTATAAGTCTATTTATCTATCCTACTGTCCATCTATCTATCTATCTCTCTTTCTCTCTCTCTCTCTCTCTCTCTCTCTCTCTCTCTCTCTCTCTCTCTCTCTCCTCTCCTCTCTCTCTCTCTCTCTTCTCTCTCTCCTCTCTCTCTCTATACTATATATATATATATATATATATATATATATATTATATATATATATATATATATATATATATATATAATGTGTGTCCTTTATCATCACTGTCTATAGCGTGGGATTACCGGCCCAAGACAACTCCCCCGACCCGAGCCGTCACTCCGGGCATCCTCAGTTATGCTTAGACTGAGTTAGCGGAATCAGCCAATTAGCGCCTCGAGCCGACGCCTGCGAGAACATTCCGCGAGGACTTCCTGATCAAAAGCCGAGGCCGCGCCTTGTCGCAGCCGAAGGTCTTCTCGACTTTGTGCTTTGTTGTCTTTAGGGAACGGGAGTTGGGTCTCTCTCTCTCTCTCTCTCTCTCTCTCTCTCTCTCTCTCTCTCTCTCTCTCTCTCTCTCTCTCCTCTCTTTGTATATCTATCTATTCTGTCTCTCTGTGTGTCTATCTATCTCTGTCTTTTCTCTCTTTCTCTATCTATCTATCTCTGTCTCTCTCTGTCTATCTATCTGTCTTCTCTATCCTCTCTTCTCTCTCTCTCTCTCTCTCTCTTCTCTCTCTCTCCTCTCTCTCTTCTCTCTCTCTCTCTCTCTCTCTCTCTCTCTTCTCTCTCTCTCTTTCTCCCTCTCTCTCCTAGCCTGTTCGTCTAGCAATCTGGCTGACCTGCGTTCAATCCCACGCGCTGCCTGAAAACGGGGAGATTTGGATGCAAAATAAAGCAGACAGCATGTCACAGCAAAGAATATCCAATTTAACGGATGGAATTTAAACAAAATCTTAAATCTCTCTCTCTCTCTCTCTCTCTCTCTCTCTCTCTCTCCTCTCTCTCTCTCTCTCTCTCTCTCTCTCTCTCTCTCTCTCTCTCTCTCTCTCTGTCTCCCCCTCCCTCTCCCTCTCCCTCTCCCTCTATCTATCTATCTCGTTCGTGCGCTCTCTATACTACATCTATTCTATATTCATTTAAACTCTCATAAAACTATATGCCAATTCCCCCGAATCACTGATGACAATTCCTAATGACTTATTTCTTCACCGCCTGAAGCTTACTGTCAAGAGTTAAATCACAGGGCAGCCTGTGAGTACCATTAATAGGGATATGGGGATTGACAAGGGCACGTTTCTGTTTCGTGACAAATACCTTTTTTATCTTTTATAATCATCCTTATTGTTATTAACATTATCACTGTAATCATTATCATCTTTAATACTGATATTATTCTATTATTATTACCTTAATCATCTCATTATCATAGTTATTATCATCATTATTATTATTACTACCTCATTATTATTACTTTTATCTCATTATTACTACCTTTATCTCATTATTATCATTATTATCGTTGTTGTTGTTGTTGTTGTTGTTGTTGTTGTTGTTGTTGTTGTTGTTGTTGTTGTTGTTGTTGTTGTTGTTGTTGTTGTTGTTGTTGTTGCTGCTGCTGCTGCTGCTGTTGTTGCTGTAATTCTCGTATTTTCTCCCAGCTTGAAATATATCAATGTGCAAAGCGACTGCCACCACATGTACTGAGAAGGGACATCGAAAGAAAGACCAAAGGAACAGTAACGTAAATTATGGTACAGTGAAGGCTATTCTACAAATATGTGACATAACTAACATGGTGAAAATAACGTTAACGCAAATGGCACATGTATTTAGAGACAGACAGGCAGACAGACAGAGAGAGAGAGAGAGGTGGGGGAGAGGCAATAAGCTTCAGTGAAGAGATAAATTATTAAGAATTAACATTGTCCACAGTGATCAAGGAGAATTGGTTTATAATTTCATCACGGTTTAAATGAATTTAGAATGATGCAACACAGAAGAGAAAGAGAAGAGAGAGAGAGAGAGAGAGAGGAGGAAGAGAAGAGAAAGAGAGATAGAGAGAGAGAGAGAGAGGAGGATGAGGGAGAGAGAGAGAGAGAGAAGAGAGAGAGAAGAGAGAGATGAGAGGAGAGAGAGAGAGAGAGAGAGAGAGAGAGAGAGAGAGAGAGAGAGAGAGAGAGAGAGAAGAGAGATGAGAGAGAGAGATAGAGAGAGGAGAGAGAGAAGGAGAGAGAGAGGAGAGAGAGAGAGAGAGAGAGAGAGACGACAGAGACAGAGAGGCACAGAGAGAGAGAGAGAGAGAGAGAGAGACAGACAGAGACAGAGCCAGAGAGACACACAGAGAGAGAGAGTGAGTTAGTGAGAGAGAAAGAGAAAAAAAGAGAGAGAGAGAGAGAGAGATTCCAAAGAGAATAACAAATGGAACGAGAAAAGTCAACTGAATGTCGCTTGACCGATACATCTGGAGGCGAATTCAAAGATATTTCTTAACGATCTGAAATTTATTATCGATGTCTTATGAAATATTCGAGAAGAAAGAAAATTAACGAAAAAATGAAAAACCGAGAAACTAATTCCTAAATTGCCTCCAAATTCCATTAAAATCCCACATTATCCACCTCAAGAAATAATGGACACGAGGAAATGGAAAACGATCTTTTCTTTTATTTCCCTTCTTCTTCTTCTTCACCTTCTGTCTATTTCTTTCTTTATTTTTCGCCCGAAAGCAATTACACAACGCAAGTCCTTGTGGAAATATTTGGCAAAAGAACGCTTCTTAAGAAAAAAAACTAATTTCTTGTTATTTTTCTTCATTTCCTTTTCGGAAGGAGACAGCAGCAGGACGAAGAGAGAAGAAAGGAGAGTTTAAAGAAAGACAACGATAAATGCAGTGTAGAGATAGCTTGATGAAAATGGAGATAGATGGATAGAGACAAATGCACATAACAAAATAAAAAAATAAATAAAATTCGCATCACATTTACCAGACATATACACTGAATTGTAAAAAATAATAAATAAAAAAAAAAATCGACAAAGCGTGTAACTCGAAAAATAAATATTTAGAAATATGATACTTGGAGATTTTTATTTACAATAATAACTAAGATGGCTGCTAACAAAATAGAAATATGTTAACTCTAAACCGGAAAACATATCATGGAAATATGGAAGACGTACGAATATTATCAAAATCAAGAATACCAACACAAAAACAAGCAATATTTAAAAGTAAGAATGTTAATAGAGGGGACAACAAGAATTCATTTTTAAAGAAGGTATTAATTAGAAGAAAATTAGTAGAATACCCTTTCATGTACGTATAAAGGAAGCAACTGATCTATTCAACACAAGTTTTTTTAACGTGATCAATCCGTAACAACCCCCCCCCCTTAACCCTCCCCCCGCCCAGAAAAGGAAGCAACTGGATCTATTCAACACAATCTTTTTTACGTTATACCAATCCGTACAACCCCCCCCCTCACCCCCACCCCCAGAAAAAAGGGAAGCAACTGATCTATTCAAAACACAAATCTTTTTTAACGTGATCAATCCGTACAACCCCCCCCCCCCCCCTTAACTCTCCCCCCGCCAGAAAAGGAAGCAAACTGATCTATTCAACACAAGCTTTTTTAACGTTAAACCAATCCGAACAACCCTCCCCCCCCCAGAAAGGAAAGAACTATCTCAACACAATTTTTTAGCCTTATACCAATCCGTACAATCCCCCCCCCCCCCCCAGAAAAGGAAGCAACTGATCTATTCAACACAATTTTTTTAGCCTTTATACCAATCCGTACAATCCCCCCCTCCCCCCCCCCCCAGAAAAAAGCAACTGATCTATTTAACACAAGCTTTTTTAACGTTATACCAATCCGTACAATCCCCCCCCCCCCCCCAGAAAAGGAAGCAAACTGATCTATTCAACACAAGCTTTTTTTTCGCCTTAACCAATCCGTACAACCCCCCCCCCTCGCCCCAGAAAAGGAAGCAACTGATCTATTTCAACACAATCTTTTTTTAGCCTTATACCAATCCGTACAATCCCCCCCCCCCCCCCCCCCCAGAGAAAAGGAAGCAACTGATCTATTCAACACAATCTTTTTTACGTGATCAATCCGTACAACCCCCCCCCTTAACCCTCCCCCCCCCCAGAAAAGGAAGCAACTGATCTATTCAACACAATCTTTTTTTAGCCTTATACCAATCCGTACAATCCCCTCCCCCCCCCCCCCCAGAAAAGGAAGCAACTGATCTATTCAACACAATCTTTTTCTAACGTTATACCATCCGTACAACCTCCCCCCCCCCTTCTTTACTCCCCCCCCCCCCTTCATTTCACCCGTCGGCCGAGGCGTATGTAAACGCAACAATTCATTCCCTTTTTCCAGCGATGAACATATCAAATATGTAACAATACACGCGAGTGAGCAATCAAATGAAATTAATATTCACAAAAGCAATATCACTTGCAAACGCCGATGCCCATTTGCCTCGGAACTTGTCCCAGTGTGCCTTCTCTTCCCAGTGGCCCATTTTGCTTCTTTCAGTCTGGCTCAGTTTGATTCGCTGGTTGATTTTTTTTTATCATTATCTTTTTTTTTTATTATTCTGACTCGTTTTTCTTTTTTTTTTTTTTTTTGTTCGGCTTGTTCATGCGTGATTTATGCCGCCCTATTTTGACCTTTTTTCTGTCTTACTTCGGTTTAATGTTGCTCGTACCTGGCTCGTTTAGCCCGGTTTGCCTCTCGTCTTGGACACTGCTTTTAGTCCTCTATTCTCGGCCTCTTGTCCAACCTGATTTCTGCCTTGATTTAGCCCACTCTGCCTCTTCCTGTAGCTCATCTCCGCCTCTATCTGGCCCACTTTGCCTCTTGTACAAGCCGATCTCTGCCTTAATTTAGCCCACTCTGCTTCTTGTCCTCACTCCCCTCGGCCTTCATTTACCCCACTCTGCCTCCTAGTCCCCCTGACGCCTCCCCCCCTGATGCTTTCCCTCCGCCCCCCCCCCTTTCATCTCAGCCGGCCTCGCGTCCTCTGTCACACACCCCTTCCCCCTCCCCCCGGGTGGGGGGGGGGGATAGGAGGTCAACGCATTTACCGGCAAAGCCACATAGGATCTTAGAAGTGTGCTGTGTGTGTGTGTGTGTGTATGTGTGTGTGTGTGTGTGTGTGTGTGTGTGTGTGTGTGTATGTGTGTGTGTGTGTGTGTGTGTGTGTGTGTGTGTGTGTGTGTGTGTGTGTATGTGTGTGTGTGTGTGTGTGTGTGTGTGTGTGGTGTGTGTGTGTGTGTGTGTGTGGTGTGTGTGTGTGTGTGTGTGTTTTAATATGAAACAACTAATTCAAAGATGAATCATTATCTCTCACACAAACCACCACAAAGCAACGCCTAAGGTAGATCATACGATAGTATATTACCTAGAGTGCGCACTCTAATACAGTTTAAATATGTGTAATAAACCGTTGCTTTTTATTGATGATTTTATTTGTTTATTATTGGTAATAGTAGTATTTTTTATTTTTATACATTTCATGGTTTCAGTTCTTTATCCCTGTCTTCCGGTTCGGAATTGTCTTTGTTTTTTTTATTTCATTTGTTTATTTGTTTATTATTTTTCCATGTTTCTGTTCTGAAATCATTCCGATAAATGAAAGACATACACATACATAGTATTCAAATGCATGAATAAACACGTGGAAATCATTCCGAATAGCGCTGTAAAATACCCTTTTTTCAATCCGATTAAAGTAAAATCAAGATACTGCGTCAATACACATTTCCCGGCGAAATCCGTCAATAGTTTTGTTTTATTCTTTCCGTTCTAGTTTTTTTTTTTCAAAATTTTCCGCATTTCTTTCTCTTTCTCTTTCGTCAGTATAAACTCCTCCCCCCCCCCCACCCCCCCCCCGCCTCCTCCCCTGGAATTTGCATATCTGAGTTCGCTTCCCGTCACATACTTATCCCTCCGCAAAATGAAAGGGAAGGAATGGGGGGGGGGAAAGACAGCGTTCGAACGAAGAACAACAAATCAGAAATCCTGACGGACATCTGAAAAGCTTTATCTGCGCGAAAAAAAGGTTTAATCTGCGCGAAAAACGGCTCTACTGCGCGGTCCCACAGTTGGACAAACGCCGCTGTCCTATTCCATAGCTTCATGGAACCGTGTGAGAGTTAATCCTATCATGAAAATGAAATGTAAGATACACAGACGCAAACGCACATATATACACACTGAGAGACAGAGAGACAGGCGCGGACACAGTCACACAAACAGGCAGATACAGTTATACATAGGCACATAGACACACACATATGCATACCCATTATAGATAGATAGATAGATAGATAGATAGATAGATAGATAGATAGATATAGATATAGATATAGATAGATAGATAGATAGATATAGATATAGATATGCATACATATACAAGTATATATGCTTACATACATACATATATGTACATATATGTGTCCAACACCCTATCGGAGGCCCCCCCCCTTAAAAAAAAAAAAAAAAAAAAAAACCGTCATACATTTTCATTTCGTTATTTTTGTTGATGATATAATTTCAAACATCTGGAAAATATAACGGTGTATGAAGTATTGTCATGAGTATTTTTCTATAAGTATGCTATGAGACGGAGGAGAGATAGAGAGAGAAAGAGTAGCTGCTTAGGATAATACAGAGCGATGTATTAATATACGGCTCTGGGAGGATGCAAACGAAGGATATTTCCGTCTGACGAATATTGATATAAATAGTCAGTTCAAATATTTCAAATAAACCAGTCAAATTTGCAACTAATCAAACAATCTAACTTAGCACTTTTCCTTTTTTTCTGTTTACATTTTGACTGACTTTTTTAATACATTTTATATGGGAAATATTATTTTTTTACAATTATTTTCGAAATGATGTACGATAACGCATTTCTTAAAGCAGGTCTCAATCATATCCATCAAATAAACTAAACAGGAATAAAAGCGATCTCTCTCTCTCTCTCTCTCTCTCTCTCTCTCTCTCTCTCTCTCTCTCTCTCTCTCTCTCTCTCTCTCTCTCTCTCTCTCTCTCTCTCTCTCTCTCTCTCTCTCTCTCTCTTTCTCCATATATATTTCGGTCATTATTGCACTTCTTTGCCTGATTTCCATAATTTCCCTTCTCCTCACACGCGAATCACCCTATGTCCTGGTTGCTTGGGATATTCCCTTAACCTTGACACCTATTCTTACGCCTTTATTTGTCGTTTCAGCGGCTGGTGTCAACACGGTATCGGTGCTCCCCCTCGCCCCCCCCCCTCCAAACTATTAAACCGGCCCTTACTTTCGATATCTCTGCAATCCGTCTTTGCATATTCATTCACACACACACACACACACACACACACACACACACACACACACACACATATATATATATATATATATATATATATATATATATATATATATATATATATATATAATATATATATATATATATATAGTATATATATATAGTACTATGTATATGTATATATATATATATATATATATATATATATATATATATATATATATGTATATATATATATAATATATGTATATATATATATATCGTATATATAGTATATATATATATATATATATATATATATATATATATATGTATATATATATATATATATATATATATATATATATATATATATATATATATATATATATATATATATATATATATATATATATATATATATATATATATATATATATATATATATATATATATATATATATATATATATATATTCATATATTCATTTATATGTTATATTTAATAATATATTTGGTAACACATATACCAAGTCATCGCATTATATTCTGCCGCAGTTGCGTTGTGAGCGAGGCAGTTGCCCCTTTCATTCACTTCAGCTGAAACGGCTGCCCAGATCACCATCCTCCAGCGTGTCTGAAGTACTCGACGCCACACGACTTCAGCAATGAGGCTTTAATCGTCAAGCTTCTACTGCCTCTGGAGGAACCCTTCACTCAGGGGAGCTCTCATTTCTCGTGAGAAGATTTGAGGAGATGATACATGAGCCACTCTATTGTTGCCTTACGGTCTGCTTTCCCAGCGACCTCTTGGGCTTCTTTCTCGGGCTCCAGGACTAAATGTTTGGCCATCAACTGTTCAATAAAGAAAATATGTTAAACAAATATTGGTGTATTTATCTAAGAATACAGATTTATGTTGTTTCTTAAACGGTTCGCTTTCATCAGATTCTTCTCCATCTTAGTCCTGTTCTGCGTCGAATCGGCGTTTAGGAGATCTACGACCTTCATCGCTGTCTTCATCACTCATCCTCTTAATTATGGTGAAGATCTCGAGTTTCCCGTTGGTCTTATCGAGTTTCCAAAATGTCATCCTTAAGTTCCTCCAGTGAATCCAGTGTTGGTTGACACGGTCGCTGTCGTAGTCCGGTAAAATCATCTTAATTGCCTCTTCTGTTAGTTTGTCTTAGTCTTGCTGCCAACACCTTATCTTCTTGGAACATACTCTTCGTTATACCCTTGGTAGACGTTAGCCACTTCCAAAGGTGCCTCTGTCTACGCTTCTTCGCCATTTCATCTTCAGGCATCGTAGCTTATTCTGAAACATTTTGAACATGTTTGATAATTTTTATAAATTATGAGGACTTTATTTTAGTATTTTTTTAAACATTTTGTATATATATATTATATATATATATATATATATATATATATATATATATATATATATATATATATATATAATATATATATATATATATATATATATTTAGCACGTTCGCCTCCTGCGCGATAGACTCGGGTATGTATATAAATTTAATTTGTTCACTTATTATCTATTCTTTTATTTACATGTAAGAATTATAATTTATTAATTGATATTTGTGCTTATCGTATTTACTTATTCATCAAAAAAATCACATCTGATCCTATTTTTGTTTAATAATTTGATTCCTAGAGGAGCGGTTAACTAACCGCCCATAGGCACAAACAAACAAACAAAAATCCGACGAAATAAAGAAAGAGAAAAGAAAAATTACAAGAAAACGAAGAAGATCAAAATGCTATCTTCCTTTCCTACTTCTTCTCAGAGGATTCTTTTGGAAATTTGCATCCGCTTGAGAACGTCTGTCTGGGGGCGA
>NW_020870097.1:80000-82500 GCF_003789085.1 Penaeus vannamei | reverse complement strand
TTTTCTTGGCCACATTACGCGCCGCGGATCGACGAAGGCTGCATGTTGCAATGGATAAGTCAGCCTCGGCGCGCGGGTTCAGAGCTTCGGTCGAATTTCTTTTTCACGCTGCAGGTTCGTTAAGCCAGGCGGTCGGCTCGTTGCAAAGGCTGACAAGCACTATTGCGCACATGAGCATCTATTAAGCATTCGGCTCGGGAAGGTAAGCGTGTTCTAATGGATAAGTTGGTCAGATTCTTTCCGTGGCTTCGAGGGTCTGCGGTGACGGCGGCTAGAGAAACAGACAATACAGACACGCACATATGTAGACACGCACAGACAGACACATATTTTTATATACATAAGGCCATGATTTGGGACAAACATGGAGAAAAAAACACATACACATTGACACACACGGAGACAAAGGAACATATACACAAACATACATAGATGAAGAAATGACGTGTATATGGCTGGCAAATGATTATCCTCAAGCGCCCCCGCATATGTTGGGCATGTTGGGCTTGTACGCGCCCGGAATCGACCAGCAGAAAATACATAAATCTGCGTCGGACTTTCTCCATTTGTCTTTCCTCCGCCGTCTCGAGACCTCCAAGATCGACGTCTTAGATCCCCTTATTGTCTCCGTTCTTTCTTCACTCCCTTTTTTCTTTTTCTTTTTCTTTTTCTTTTTCATAGAAAGTTTCAGATCTCCTTTTCATTATCTAAAAAAAAAAAAAAAAAAATGAAGTGAGGGGGAGGGAAAAATCCTTCGAGGAAGGAAGGCAAAGTTAGCACCTTCATGAAGTCTCTGAATTTATGTTTTTAGGAGGAAAGCTCTGTCGGATATTTTTTTAATCTCTTCTTTTCTTTTTTATTTGGGGGGGCGGGGGGCGTGGTGGTGGTGGGGGGGGGGGCGGTGGTAATTCTATTTGAAAAGGAATGAGACACACAGGAGGTGCAAGTAGAGAGAAGGAGGAGACAATGAGATAAGAAAGAGAGGAAGAAAGAGAAAGATAAATGAGATACGCAAGCAGATAGACAGAGGAAATTCGGATTCAGATGTATAGCTTTTATTCGTTAATAAAAGTGATAGATGAATTGAGAAGACAAAGACAGATATAGAGATAAATCGTTAGATAAATAGATTATTACCATTATCAGTAGTATGATTTTCTTTATTATCACCATCATTATTCTTATTCTTATCCTCATCATCATTATTATTATGGCCACCATTATTACTATTATTGTCATCATTATCATTATCATCACTATCATTATCATTATCATCATTATTATCATCATTATCACGATTATTATCGTTATTATTATTATTGTCATTAGTATCATTATCGTTATCATAAACATCATTATTATCATCATTATTATGTTATTATCATATTGTATTATTATTATCATTAGTAGTAGCAGTAGTATTACTATTATTATTGTTATTATTGTCATTATTATTATTATCATTATTATTGATATTATTATTACTGTTATTTATTATTATATATAATGCTAATAATTATTATCATTATTGTTATCATTATTATTGTTATTATTTATTTATTGTTATTATTATTGTTATTATTATATTATTATTATTATTATTATTTTATTATTATTATTATTATTATTATTATTATTATTATTATTATTATTATTATTATTATTATTATTATTATTATTATTATTATTATTATTACTACTATTATTAATTATTGAATTATGATTATTTATCATTAATCATTATTATTACTAGCATCATTGGTAGTAGTAGCTGTGTTAGTATTATTATCATTTTGCTATCATTATTATCATTATTATCTTATTGTTATCACCTATCGTTATTATCATTATTATTTATATTATCATACATTATATCCTTATCGATCATTATGATTATCTTATTTCATCATTAATATCATTAATTATCATTATTTCATTTCAATATCAATATCATCATTATTATTACTATTATTATTATTGTTATTACCATTATCATCATTGTTTTCATTATTATTATCTGCATTATCATTATTATTACTATCATTATCATTAGTTATCATTATCATTGTTATTATTATTGTTATTGTTGTCGTTATCCTAATCTTTGTCATTACTAAAATTACTAAAAACTGCTACTAATATCTGTAATTGTTATTATCATCACTATCATTGCTATCATTATTATTAATATTATCATTATCATTATTACCTCCGCCAAAGAGGTCGCGTTAATTAGTTTGTTGTTCGTTGGTTGGTCAGCAGGAAACCTCAAAAGTTATATCTTTACCACAGGTGTGTTTTAGCTTAACGTAGATGGCGGTGGTGATGCGAATCATAATCCAGATCCAGGAATCTTTTTAATTATTGCATCAGTTACCCCTATCATCAAGTCAGTTTTAAAAATTATAAACATATTTCTATGAAATTCTTATCAGGAGTGTATCTTAGGCTAAGTTAGATGCGATTAGATTTTTGGTGTGATCCGGATCCAGCATTTTTT
>NW_020870097.1:70000-77500 GCF_003789085.1 Penaeus vannamei | reverse complement strand
TTATATATCACTTTCACTGCTTACCTTCATTATGCTACCATATTCGAATCATTAATGGCTGAGCATATTTCGTACCGTGAACGTTGTATTATTACGCCATCTCACTGATATCCATAATATAATAGGGATATTTATAGGCGATATAATCATATCGTCTCTCTGCGTCAGCGATGCATAATAATGAGACTTGTTGAACGATAGTTCAATGTAGGTCAGCTCTGTTGAGATATAAAGAGATCTATATACGATATAATATATAGTATATATATATATATATATATATATATATATATTATTTATGTAGATAACGGTAATATACCTACTTCAGGTCACATGTCTTCCATAAGTTACTGATACTACTATAATTAATTACATATTATCATGATTTTACTTTACTATATTGATATATTACATTATAATATAGCATTCTACACTATCACGACAGAAGCACAGACACACACACACATCGAAACACACATACAGCAACCACACACATAGCAGACCACAACACGCCACACACACACACACACAACTACAATCACACATATATATATATATATAGTATATTAGATTATAGTCCGTATAATATATAATATATATATATCCATAATATGCAAAATACATAATGTATATATATTACATATATATATATATATATTATATTATATATATAGTAGTATTGATATATATATATAATATATTATATATATATATATATAATCGATATATATATATATTATAATATTTATATATACATATTAATAAAATAAACTAATATATTATTAGTATTATAGATATATATACGCTATTATATATATATATACTAATAGTAGTCGACTAGGTCGTGAGTGGCATCGTCACTGGAGTGTAATCTTGCTCTCTATGTCGTGGCGCGCACTCTATCAAGTAATATGACTTCAACATACCCTATACTATTAGTATAGTGTGGATTACGTGACCACATCATCTACCTCGTCTAGAGATGATCGCGCCTCTGCTGTATTTGTCTCGCGCATGTGCTACGTGATCGTATTACTAAGTCTGCTCGAGCGTCTATTCTGAACAGCACTAGTGGCTTTCTCGTCATTACTAGGCAATATAGTACTTGCGCTTGCTAGTAGGGTTTATACACACATGTGCGTCTGATATATATATGCATGTGGGTCATGTGTTAAAGCGTAGATAGAGAGCGTGATGACTGTGCTAGTATCGCTCAGCTCTCACTGCAACAGACTTCGTGAGTATCTCACATTATCACACGTGAAGCTATCGTTCTACGTTTCAGATTATATCGATAGCAATGAGTAATGGTGCAGGCCTATGTGTCTCACGATATCTGATGCTCTGTTAGTGGTCTGCTCATAATGAGAATGCAATCTATTACAAGTCCACTTAATCACAAATTATCTGTGATTCGGACCATATCGCCTGTTCATACTCGTAATAACACTCATAGAAGTATAAGCTCTGTGTCATCGCCTCTACTATGTTGCTGAGATACTTATGTCTGACTGCTATCTGCTTACTGTGAAAGCTGTAGTCCTGTCAATCGTAAGTTAGCTCACACTATCTCTCACTAGATTAAATAAGAGTTTACTCGGGTCTCTACGCATTTCGATCTCATAATGTGAGCCGCCTCTACTGATAATTCAGTGAGTGCTTCGTGAGCGGATGCCTACGTTCGTGAGACTCGGTATGTCCTTCTGTACTCACCTATATAGTAGATTGCTGATTGTGACTCATCTAGTTCTACACACGTATATCGTTTCATCTCCGAGTCAGCTCTACTATCGAGTGCCTATCGATACTCGTGACGAAGTAAGTTCGCGCTCGATCGGATCGCAGCTCGCTCGTGTGCTCTCCTCTATGCTCCATTCGTGTATAGTGTGTGCTATTAGCCCGGGGTCCAGACGAATGTTCTGGTAATCGAACGGCAAGTCGGTGTCTACCCGAGTCAGATACCATTTGTAAAGAGTATCGAAAACGCGATATTAGTAGTCGTCACGTACCTGGATAAGTTGACGCACGCTGATGATGTCACTATGCCATGGTCTCACGCTCGGTGCTCCTAGTTTCGGTGTTCTACGATATCCTTCTTGCGCTTACTACACTCACGCTCAACGCATCGTCATACCAGCGAAGTAGTCTCTAATCCTGTTATCTTGTAGTCTACAGTGTCGACGCCATTGCGTACCGCGCCTGCTCGTTATACCAGTCGTTCAGACAGTAATATCGACTATCTATATAATCGCGTATCCACGCATTCTATGACGTACTCTCGAATAGGTACTCGGTACGAGCCGCATAGAGACGCATCGCGCACATCTGTACTATCTCGAGTCTAACACTCGACGCGCAGCAGAGCAATCGATCAGCTGTTACTTCTTGACGCTCAGTTGCCCTGCTCTGGTGTCCGCGTAATGTTTATGCTTGTTGGCTCGCTCGCTCTCAAATGCGTGATGCGTTGTTTGTGGTGTATGCTACGTTGTGAGTTATCGAGTCTCGTCTTGAACGATAATGTGTACGTGTCTCAGTCTGGCCGCGCTCGTTTATCTCCCGATCTTCAATCTACTTCGATAATCCGACTTACCAGATTAGCGTTTTAAGGCGAACCTGGCTGATATATTGTAGTGTGTTGGTCTCGTGCGTGCTCGCGTGAATCATTTTATTGTCCCCTTACCGCCTCTAATTGCCTGCACCTCGGCCATCTTCATTTTCTAGACAGACGCCGTAAGCTCAGCCATTCGCAAGTAAATGCGAGCTGACTCTAAATCGTTGTGGCAGTGTGGTCGATATAGATGTAGTGTTTAGTCTGTGTTCGAGGGATACGGATCAGTACTTTTCGAGTGATGGTACGGTACCGCTCTCTCTCCTAACGACACGATGTTCGAATTGAGCTCTCTACTGCGATATCAAGCTCGCGTAACGGGACTAATTGCGACGATCTAGCGTATGAGAATGTAGTAGTGAGACTGTGGTGAGAATACGTCCGCGTGATGTCAGGTATGATATGGTGTCCGAGGTCTAACTGATAGATGTATATTGATACTGTATATTGTTACCTCGGAAGAGTCACATCATATATTGCAACTCGAGTGGCGTGCGTGGGGTGTGCTATGTGGCTGCCTTATATATATACTATATATAGATTATATGTATATATATATATATATATATATTATTAATATATGTATATTGTAGTATATGTACTATAGTAATATATAAACCTGAGAAAGTATCATAAGAATAAACAATTAAACAGATCAAATAATAGTATAACAAATGCGTTAACCAATAGATAGAAACACAGATACATAAAATCGATCCGTTTACGAATCAGCAATATGCCTCAGTTTTTTTTCGAAAAATTCATTCGTTCTCTCCAGAAAATATTGCAGGACGTGGATTTTCATCTTGCTGAAATCTTAAAAGTTTACCATTACACCCTGAAAAGGAAGGAAAAAAGGGAACACTGTAAACTGTTCAGCGAGGAGAGGTGTGACCCAAAAGATATAATATATATATATATTCTTTCTTGCAATACATTCTTTTGTGAGTGGTCGGCGCTGAATTGATGCGAGGCGTCTGTATTGTATCGGATATCTGTTTTGTGTGGAATTCGAAAATATGTTCACGAGAAAAATATAATTTAGGGCGTTGCGTCATTGCGCACCCATGGTGGGAATAAAATGGGTGGTGGTGTGCGGTGGTGTGTGTGTGTGTTGTTGTGTGACAGTTGTGTGTGTGTGCGTGTGTGTGTGCGTGACGTGTGGTTGTGTGTGTGTGCGTGGTGATGTGTGAATGTCTTGTGATTAAATGCACATGTCCAGTTATAAACAAAAAATGGCCACCCATTCATCAAAGTTTTTAAATTAATAAATTTCCTACTCTCATCATCCTCTCTCTCTTCGTCTCTTCTCTCTCTCCTCTCTCTCTCTCTCTTCTCTCGTCCTCTCTCTCTCTCTACCTCATCACACCACAGCACAACCACACACACACACACCACCACACACACACACAACACACACCACCACACACACAACACACACAACACAATACACACAACACACACATACCACATATTATAGATATATATTATATATATATATATATATTATATAATTATACATATATATATTTATGTATATACCACTACTAACTATATAATAAATTAACTATATATAAATATATATATATATATATATATATAATATATAGTATTCTCTCTCCTTCTCACCTCTCTTCTCCTGGCTCCCGTTCCCTTCATCCCTCCCTCTCGTTTCCTATTCACACAGATAACTTAAAACTACTGGAATATACTTCTAATTTACCCAACCATTTTTTTTATTTTCTTTATCTATTTTTTTCCACAACAATTGTACAAATGCGAGCACCTCCCCCTAATCGCCCATCTGAATATAGCATTGTATGTAAGGATACCAAAGATTTAATGAAGTGTATGATTGCTAATATAAAGAAATGCGAGAGCCTGTGAACACTTTTGCGAACTTCTGATGAGGGAAAGAAAATTTTCCTTGCCACAATGATTCCACCAAGGCAAACAACAAAAAATCTTTTAACTTTAGTGGGTAGTTTTAACGCAAGTTAAATACCCAATAGGAATTGTATAAGAAAGCAGCGTACAAAAGACGGGTGCTTTAGTTGGGAATTAGACTAAATATTTTAGTGTTTACAAGCGTCTGCCTGCGTGCTGCAAGTGGCCATGTTACAAAGAGTGCACAAGAGGAAAGTGTACCAAAGCATTGTGCTCCCTTCATATAATTTGTATGCATTTGGAGATGTAATTGTACTGTGCTCTACATGTGTGTATAAACACATACAGTCAGAGAGCTTTCTCTCTCTCAGACTCCTCTCTCTCTCTCTCTCTCTCTCTCTCTCTCTCTCTCTCTCTCTCTCTCTCTACTCTCTCTCTCTCCTCTCTCTCTCTCTCTCCTTTCTCTCTCATCACAAAACTCTACTCTACTCTCTCTCTCGCCTCTCATCTCGCTCATCTCTCTCTATTCTCTTTCTTCCTCTCTCCTACTCTACTCTCTCTCCCTCATCTCTCTCTCTCTCTCAACTCTCTACTACTCTACTACTCAAATAAAACTACCCCCCTACCACCAATATATATAACCCTGCAATAAAACTAATAATATAATATAACCTAATATAAAATCATACAAATCAGATATACTACAAAACATCTATAAGAATAATTTGGATAGTGGTAGGTAATTATGCTAATAGTGAAAAAAAAACAAACCCACAAACCCCAGGTGGGTGTCGTCCTACAGCAAGTTCTCACGCCGCTTCTGCCTCGCTCTACTGCCATCTCATTATCTGGAGTGACCACAGTATCATATATATAAAAATACTATATATGTACTAAACTTAACTATATATATAATAAATATCACTATAAATATAAATAAAGATAATATATATAACATATAAATGTAGGAGATATAAATATATATGTATGAATATAATAATATATAATATTATAATGAAAACCATATAACCTAAATATAATAATTATAATAATATAATATATACACATAATATAATAATATATATAATACATATACATTAATATATATATATATTATACATAACATAAATAGATTATATTAGTATAGTATATATATTATAAAAAATAAATATAATAATATATATAAAATAAAAGTATATATAAATAATAACAAAATAATAGTATATCATAAAATAAATATAAAACAAATAAACTATATAATGTAATATTAAATAAAACCAACCAATAACCTATAATAAATTCCACGCAGCCAATATAATATATAAATCAATAATCTCATATATAATACACAGTATAAAATAATAATATACATAGCACTAAATAAGTATATATATAACTATATATAGTTTGTGTTGGGTTGTTTTGGGTGTGTGTGGTGTGTGTTTTTGTTTGTGTTGTGGTATTGTCTATTATATCATTGAGGTATATAAAAATTAAAATCTGTATATTCAGCCTGGGTCGTTGCCGGTCTCCCTGCCACCGGAGCAAAACTCCCCCAAACCTCCCTATTCTTGTCCCTAGCGTTCTTGGTCCCACCACTATCGTCATTTCTTATTCCCTATCTTCAATTTCCTATAACCCTTCCGTGCCCCAAACCTTGGCTTCCGCACGTGCCAACTAATTTTGCTTGCATATAGCATCGAGGCAGGCTTTACATCCAATAGCTCATATAACCAGTATTGGTATTACGTTTAAGTGAATAGAATAGAAATATAGATAAAGATTCATAGTCATATCTATATACCATATATATCTAACTATTCCATATCTATATCAAATATCTATCATACATATCCATTGTAAATTATGTGGGTGTTGTATGTTTCCTACTAGATATTATATTGCTATTGTGTGTGGTTGTTATGTGTGGTGTTAAGAGGAAGTAAAA
Source organism: Penaeus vannamei (assembly GCF_003789085.1). Lineage (NCBI taxonomy): Eukaryota > Metazoa > Arthropoda > Malacostraca > Decapoda > Penaeidae > Penaeus > Penaeus vannamei. The sequence goes on along the minus strand of NW_020870097.1, from coordinate 71,057 downwards.
GTAAAGAGATTGTGTCCTCTGACAGAATGTGTTTTTGCTGCTTATTCAAGCTATATTTTTCGTTTCTATCTATACCTGCCTTATGCCAACCTACATTCTACTAATTATTATAATATACATAGCCATTCTGATCAAGCTGTCTATCCAATAACGATCCAGAGAGAGAGAAAATCTAATCTTGATACCATCGGCTTTATTACATCGTTACAAATCCAGAATCTCTGATATACGCCAGTCTCCGAGCCTTTTCTCCTCACGATCTCTCCTCGGCTTCGGTCATATGTTTTATCGACTGCGTATTAATGATGAATTTCTTAGATATTTAATGAAAGAAAATACCAATTAATATCATGTACCTCCCTCACATCTGAATGCAAGGAGTTACTCTTATTGCTCCTCTCTCTGCTCCTCCTCTCTCTCTCTCCTCTCCGTCCTCTCTCGCTCTCTCTCTCCCGATATATATATATATATATATTATAATTAAAATATATATATATATATATATGTGTGTGTGAATCTATGTGTGGATGTGTGTGATGTACTATTTTTGTGTTTATATTACATAGTATATATATATATATATAATATATATATATATATATATATATAAATACAAATAAATATATATATATATAATGAATACATATATATATATATATATATAATATATATATAAAACATTAAGATATATATAATAATAATATATAATAAAATTATATATATAATATATACAATAATTCTAAATTCATTCTCAAACATCTCTAAAGATGCTAAGGTAAAGTACGAGTGCATAGTCGGCTTGCATATCAACGATTTCACAATTTCACTATTCCGCATTTTCCTTCGCTGTGTCTGGTCAGAGGCAAGTGACATGACAAGGGAGAGTCTGACATTCCATCCGAGCCTCAGGAGGGATGGAGCCTCTCTTGCTGACACGATGGCTTTCCACACGCAAGAATGCACAGAAATGCGTGTCTTTGTCAAATTTCTCCTTTATAGCCATCTGCGTAGAGATAGATGGATAGATGTTAGAAATGGATAGAATTATAGTTAGAGA
>NW_020870097.1:25000-27500 GCF_003789085.1 Penaeus vannamei | reverse complement strand
CGCGACGGAAGAAAGAGTAATATTAGAGGTGATATTAGAAGTGAGGACAGGACATCCCTGCTTTTCGCCATTAAATCTCTCGTAAATAGCAACGGGACAAACGTTCATTTTTTCCAATTCCGGTAAAAGCCTAATCCTGCACCACAAAATGAAAGTGCGAAGGCAGATCCCTCGGTGTCTCTCAGCAGCCCAGGAACGGCCGGAGCGTGGCTGTGGCGACCGAAATACACGGAAGAAGGAGTTAAGAGTTGCAAACCTTGTAGAAATCCAGACGAAGCTGATCCAACGCCTTCAGAAGTCATAGACCTTTGCCTCGGGGTTCTCATTAACGTCGTCCTTTGATCACGCATTCCCTGTTCCCCGCGTTGTAAGCAATGTATTCTTTTAATCGCGCATTTAACTCCGACGTATCGGGAAGAAGGATGATCAATATTTTCATTTCGCGGAGAATTTCAAAGTTAGCGAAGCACATCGTTTAAGAGGTAATGAGAAAACTTTCGGAAGGGGAACGTTAACAAAGCGAATTTTCAGCATTAACCACGTATTACAGAAGGCCAATTTGTTCTCTTTTATTCCTTAGCAAGATTGACAAGATATAAGAAGCGGACTCATCATTATAAAAGGACTGTGGCAATTTAATGAACGCATTGGTCTTCACACTTTCTCAAATAAAAATGAAATCCTTTTCTTTAATGGGGGGGGGGGGCTCTCTAGGGGCAAGGTACTCTCACACATTAAAAGAAGCTTTTTTTAACTCCCAATTTGAAGGTGCCATTGTCAGTATCTTGAAACTGTAATTACGTATGATGTCTTCACTACGTTCATTTTCTCTCTCTGATTCTTTCCAGGGTTGAAAATAAATTGCTTTATTTCATTTTATTTCTTTGTCATTTTTGCAGAATGTGTTTCGTCTCATATGAATGGTTTTCTTGTCTTATAAAGATATGTGTGCATACATATTGATAGAAATATATACAGATAGATCGATAGATAGATAGACGTGTGTGTGTGGTGTGTGTGTGTGTGTGTTGTGTGTGTGTGTGTGTGTGTGTGTGTGTGTGTGTGTGTGTGTGTGTGTGTGTGTGTGTGTGCGTGCGTGCGTGTGTGTGCGTTTACACGTTTGCGTGTGCATGTGCATGCGTATCTGTACGCGTGTATATATGTACGTGTGTACGTATGCACACGTACTTAGACATACAGTGCACAGCATACTTTCATGCACTTGCAGATTGATAAGGGGATAGAGACATGGAACGACATAAATCACAAAGGAACTTTTCCTCCCTCAAACAAAGCCTTTGTTCTCCCCGCTGAAGGTCCACGTGCGCTCACCCAGGCAGCCACCCATCCTTGCACGGCAGCGAGAGCTTGACTGTGTATGGAAGGGGAGGGGTCGCTTTAAATCGCTATGAATGACCTTTATAAGACAAACATTTCAAATGTAATAAAAATAACTAGTTACATTTTGCATATCCTTTCTTTACTTTTTTTTCTTCTTTATCTTTTTTCTCCCTTTCCATTATTTTTTATAGAATTTCGAAAGCGGGAAGCATAAGCCTTTACTTAATCTTCGGTGAGACTTATGCCCTTCTTGTCCCAGACACTTTTCTTCTTTTGTATTTGATTCTCCGTCATTCTCTTTTCTTTTCTTCTCTAAGTATAGTTTTCTTCCTCTCCTATTTCTCCTCTCTTCTCTCCTTTCTTTCCTATCTTCTCTCTCTCAATCTCTCTATCTATCTGTCTATCTATCTATCTATTCATCTACTTTATTTCTCTATGTCATCTTTCTTTCTATCTATCTGTCAACCTCCCCTGTTTTTTATGTTTTTCTCTTTATTTCTCTCTCTCTCTCTCTCTCTCTTCTCTCTCTCTCTCTCTCTCTCTCTCTCTCTCTCTCTCTCTCTCTCTCTCTCTCTCTCTCTCTCTCTCTCTCTTTATTTATATGTCTATTTATCACGTCTTTTGGATAATGCAACCTTCATTTTAAAATAGAAATAGCTCCCTGCATATATGTATATATGTACATCCAATATCTTTGCCTTTATCTTTCTTTTAATTGTGCATGATAAGTTAAATAGTATCATTTCCTGTCATTATATAATCAGTTATTTTTCAGGAGCAAAATTATGAAAATAGCTCTTCATTTTTCCCTTTTCTCTTTTCAGCGATATGTAAAACAGCGCGTTGGAGAGAATTCCTGTTAAGCAACAAAGACGCAACATTTTTTAGGCTTTCACTCTTTTTCGCTTTTAGATTGAAGTGTTTACATAGAGAAACACATACATATACATCACACTCTATGTGTATGTCTATATATATAGATATATATGTGTGTGTGTTTGTGTGTGTGTGTGTGTGTGTTTGTGTGTGTGTGTGTTTGTGTTGTGTGTTGTGTTTGGTGTGTGTGTGTGTGTGTGTGTGTGTGTGTGTGTGTGTGTGTGTGTGTGTGTGTGTGTGTGTGGTGTGTGTGGTGTTGTGTGTGTGTGTGTGTGTTTGTGTG
>NW_020870097.1:17500-20000 GCF_003789085.1 Penaeus vannamei | reverse complement strand
ACATCGGACGAGTGGGAGAGAACATATATTTTCAGAAAACATTTCCAAATATTTTTATGATAGTTATGTAAGCTTCCTTTCATGTGTCAAGCACAGCCAATCGCAATTTGCACATTTTTATGTACAAAGCATAGATATATATCATACAAATAGACCCACATGTGCACAAACAGTTGATAGACAGGAAAAAAGCCTTTATATATATCATAATCTACCAGGATAAATAACACCACAAAAGGAGAGAGGAAACAGAAGCCAGCTGGTGTATTAATGCCAGAGACAGCAACACCTGAGGGAGAAGATATAAGCTACACAGATAAAAAAATATTAAATATAAGCATTACGCATAATTACGGTGAGGATATTAATGGTATCAATGATATTGATAGTAGTGATGACGATAATGATTTTAATGATGCTTATAAAGATGATAACAATAATGACAAAATAGTAATAATAATAACGATGACAACAGTTATGATCATAAAAATTATAGAAATGATGATAATGATAATTGTTACAACAAAACCAAACGATCATTAACAAAATAACAACAATAATAAAATGACAACAATTTAAAAAATGATGATAATGATGATAAAAACTATATTTATAATGATAAAGGTAATGATAATATTTGTGATGGTAGCAAAAATAATAATAAAAAGTAACAATTACATTAATTGTAATAATGGTATTGATAATAATGATAATATGATGATGTATAATGATAATAATAATAATAATAATAATAATAATGATTATTTACAGTAATAATAATAATGAAAATACTAATAATGCAGGTGATAATGGAAATATTAGTAATAAATATGAATTCAATATGATGATAATGACAGTAGTGATAATAAGGATAATAAATATAATGTAACGCTAATATTGATAGCACGAATAACCATAGAATAAAACAATATTGCAACAACGATAACAAAAATATATAATAATAATAACAATTATAACAATAATAATAATGATAATAATAATAATAATAATAATGATAATAATAATAATAATAATAATAATAATGATAATAATGAAAATAATGATAACGATGATAATGATAATACTATCAATAATGATAATGGTAATCATAAAAACTGTTTTGAACATCATGACTATTATCAAATAATATAGATATGATAAGATAACAACAACATAATAATGACAATAATAATAATTAATAACGATATTGATAATAATAATGATAATAATAATAATAGTGATAATAATGACAATAATTAAATTAATAACGATAATGAAAATGATAATAATGATAATGATAGTAATGAATGATGATGATGATAATAATAATAATAATAAAATAATAATAATAATAATGAATAATAATAATAATAATAATAATAATAATAATAAAATAATAATAATAATAATGATAATAATGATAATAATAATAATAATAACAATAATAATAATATAATAATAAATAATAATGATAAATTATAATAATAATAATAATAATAATAATAATAATAATAATAATAATAATAATAAATAATAACAATAAATAATGATAGCATTAACAACAATAATGACTATAACAATAACAACAACATTAATAATAACAATAATGATAATGATAATAACAGCAACAACAATGATGATTATAGTAACTAATAATATTACGGACAATAAATAACAACAATATATAAGATTCATGATAAGAATAATAAATAATTATAATAATGACAATAATGAGGATGAGGATGATAATGGTTATGATTATGATAATGTAATAATAATAATAATAATAATAATAATAATAATAATAATAAGGGGATAATGAATAATGATAATATATAATAGATGTAATAATAATAATAATAATAATAATAATAATAATAATAATAATAATAAATAATAATATAATAATAATAATAATAATAATAATAATAATATAATAATAATAATAATAATAATAATTATGCAATAAATCAGTAGTAGTGATAATTAAAAGATAATAATGATATAATGATATATTATTATTATATTATATATGATAATAATAAATAATAACAATAAGATATTGTCCAAGAGCGCGAAAGGGTAAGAAAAACCAATATGCCAAGAAAATCTAAGACAGAATTCAATACACCGGACGTAGAGATCAAGTTAAATGAGCCAGCAACTGAATATGCAACACGAGTGAAACAAAAAGCCAGAGAACAAGCTCTAGAACAACTACAGACCAAGTGGAGAGAAAAACCTCCACATAGGCAATAAATATCCACGACGGTTAAATGATGAGGATGTGGACAGATTGGAAACGAAGAAATGGCTTAAAATTTCAAGTTTAAAGTCAGAGACGAAAGGATTTATCATTGCATCTCAAGATCAGTGTCTTAAGACTAATGACTATCGAAACAAAATCTTGAAAGATGGTACCAACCCAGTGTGCAGAATTTGCAACAAACAAGAAACAAAAGACAAACTCGTCTCAGGCTGCTCAGAATTAGCCAGAATA
>NW_020870097.1:0-7500 GCF_003789085.1 Penaeus vannamei | reverse complement strand
TTGTTCGGCTGTATCTAAATTGCTGGTTTAAATTGCAACCGTAAAAAGCTATAATGAATTGTGAATTAATATATATATAAAATATATATATATAAATATATATATATGTAATAATACTTATATAATGTATATTACTATTATGTATTATCATAAAAAAAATGTATACTATATACTATATATATATATATAAATATATATATATATACTAGTAATATGGTATATATAGTATATTATTATTATGCTAATATATTACGTGTATATATTATTATATGAATATATATTATAGGTTATACATTTAGTGATATTATATATAACTATAATGTGTAGTGTGTGTGTGTGTTGTGGTTAAGTGTGGTGTGTGTGTGTGTGTGTAGTTATATATATATATATATTATATATTGTATAATGTTCTAGACCTATATATAGTTACTATGTACCTCAGGATATATATATAATAGTCTGTATTACTACTAATATATATATATGCATATAAGTATGAATAGACTGGATATATAACTACTGTCGCACACACACACAACACACACACACACCACACACAACACACACACGCACACACCACCACCACCACTACTATATCATTATACCTATATAATATAAAATAATGAGCGTATTATATCTATATAATATGGTTAGATCATAGTGATGTAGTCATATTAGGTAATAAATATATACATATATAGTATATTATATATAAAATATATATGTATAATAGATAGGGGATATAATAATAATTATATAAATAGGTTTATACTTATATAGCGTAGAGATAATAAGAGTAGTATTATATACATGATAATGCTAGGTATGAGGTATATACTATATATAGTATATGATATGTAATAGTAGTAATAAATGATAGGTGATATATGTATATTATATATGCATGATATAATACGGACTCATAATACATGATGATTACACACATGCATAATATAAATTATATAATGATAGAATTATAATATAGAATAGTTATTATTATAATATATATAATAATATTATATTATATATACATATTATATATAATATAGTAAATAGATAATATTATATTATATATTAATTATATATATACATAAATATATAATGTACATGTGCGTCGCGAGTGTGTGTGTATGCATATATATTTGGCTGTATGTATAGGCACACCACACCCACAACGGAATATATATACTATATATATATATATTATTTATTATATTTATATATATATATATATATATATATATATATATATATAGTTATTATAAGTATAGTATATATGTATGGATAGTAATATTAGTAAATAGTAGATAATATATATAATATATATACTTAAATATATATATGAATTATATTAATATACATATATATATATATAATAAGTAATTATACATAATATACTGATAAAATAATATAATATATAAGTAAAACATATAAGGAATGGAGTGTGTGTGTTGTATGTGTGTTGAAAATTGATGTGTGTGATAATAATAATATATAGTTGTTGTTTTTCCTAATGGACAAACAACATAGAGGACTTATATCACGAATATAATGTACGAACATACCGTAAATCAAGATAGTAAAATAAGTGAAATTAAAATGAACGAAGAGCATTTTGAAGGTTACTGATGATATTGAAGGAAACCAGGAGAACATGATGAAAAGATAAAATAATCATAGATTACACGGGACGAACGAGACTCTGGTATATCTAAGTGTAATGTATAAGGAAAAAAAAAAAAACATAGCATTGCTTATAACTAGCATAATTCGGGACCGTAATCTACAGAGGCTTTTGCTTCCTTAAATGGAAAAAAGACATTGCTAAGGAATGTGATGTGAAGTGAGACAATAGTATCCAACAAATGATTCTAGTTTGCCAGTTTGAAAAGCACTTCCCCAAGAGAAAGCGTCAAAAGAACTATGCTACAGAAATTCTTTTACATACTCAGAGGAGCACGAAGTGGGCGGTTATAAAGTGTGACCAACGAAAGCGAAGGAACACTGGAGAGAAGGTTACAGAGAGAAGGAGGAGATGTCAAAAAGTGCACGATTCCAGGATCGTCCATCTTTGGGAACCCACCACTGCTAGCTTTCCCGAAGGCGCATGTTGCATCACCGTCACCTCCATGACATTGCAACGAAGGTGTGCATGTTACTCGCGCGCACCACTCTCCGCCTGGCAGCAATGGCTTATCCTCCGTCATTCAATCTATAAATAACCCAACACACTACATGATCCTACGGCTCATATCTGGGAATGATGACCATTCTTATTATTGAAAGCACGCGTGACTGACACATACACAGAGTACAGCCCCTCTCAACTCTAGTATACGCGTCCATATGGTTCTGACTTAAGTAATATGCACTCCTATCGAAGCTGTTTCTGCTCAAATAATCATAATAATGCACTCTGATATAATCATCATGTGAGTGCGTAACGACTCACATGATTATAACTAATGTATATTCTCTTCTATAATAATTAGCCTCAATTAATATACATGTAATACACCAGCACACTACTAATTCACTTAAAATCATAACTAATCTTCTATATCACAATCTAATCTCTCAATTATACTCATAATAAACAAAACAATAACTCTCACGACCTACTTTCGTCATATCGACAACCTCTCACGATAGCGACCCACAATCCATCCATAGTAGATAGGTGTCCACCGGCTGATTCCACCTATCGCGTGCACCCCAACACTACATCTTAAGTGCTTCCTCGCGCTCACGGGCGGCAGCCTCTGGCGACGAGCTGCCTCACTGGATAAGGTCTCGGGGCCTCATTAGTGCGAATAGTATAGTGGAAATGCATGAAGCAGAGACCCGCAAATGGTAAAATGATGGATCGTGCGAGAGAGTGCGTGACAGAGAGAGGGGCATGATAAAAGTATGAAGGAAATTAAACCAACAACAAGATTAAAAGAGAGGAAACAATATGCAGATCTTAATAACGCTATAGAGGATTGTTGTCACGGCGACTAGATAACGGAGTTGTAAGATTCAGTCAGCGAACAGCTCTCTAATAAAGAGATGAAGAGTGAGAACAAAAGTATGCCAAAGTTGACATTTGCGGAGAGGAAGACGGTAACAAAGACAAGAGAAGACAAAAGAAAAAAGAGAACTAAAAGAAGTTCTACCATAGGGCCCGCCCAAGGAAAAATAAATAAAGATCCGTCTCCCACCACACCTAAGAAAGGGCGGCATCAAACCGAAGTTAGCACATGTCAATACCGCACCCAAGCCACCACCCGCACCTCAAAAGCCCCGCGACCGACAAGGCCGCTCAATATCAGACCCGCGCCGCACCACAACAGAGCCCAAAAGGAGACCCGCAACGGAGAGCGCGCGACCATATGGGGTGCGTGGTGACTGGTCGGAGTGGATGAGAGGAGGTAAGATACGTGGTAATAGAATATAGAGGAGGCGAGGGAATATATGAGGTAGGGGTAATAGGTAATGAAGTAATGTGGATGATTAGTAGTGATGGTAGGGTATATATATATACTAGGTATATAGTGATGTATGGAGGGAGGGTTATAATGGTATATGTGAGGTAGTAATACGAGAGAAGGGTAAGAACGGAGTAAATAAGGAGTGAGTGAGATGATAGGTTAATATAGCCGGATAGTAAGGGGAGGTATAGATATAGGGTATGAATGTGAGAGTAATAGAGTAGTAAGGAGGAGTATATGATAATAAGAGTGAGAGAGGGAGAATGATGATAAGTATATAGGATATATGAGTATTGAGCGAATGAAGAGGAGTATATATATATATATACATATATATATATATATATATATTATTATGATATATATAGTATTAGTATATATATATAGTGTGTGTGTGTATGTTATGTCGGTGCGGATAGGAGCGAGAAAGATGGAGGATGGTAGGAGACAGAAGGGTGAGAAGAGTGAGAAGCAAAGGAGCAATAAAATAATATGAAAGAGAATGTGCGTGTGGGTGGTGAATTCAGAACCGGAATATATCTATGAAACCTTGGAACTGAGACTTCTCAAATTAATGTATAAAGTATTGCACTGGGACAATACTTGTTGCACGGGGTAGGATAACGAATACAGCCACAACCCCATACATCCACGCACACATTCAACTACCAATCTAAAACACGCACAACATATAGATTTTAAGGCATAACACGACACACATACACCACACACCACTACACATAACACATATAAACAACTAACACACACACAATCATCAACCTACACATACACCAAACGATAACCACTACACACCTACACATACATCAACTAACACACACATAACATACTACATCCATATACTACACATACAACTCTCAATATAAATACAAAATATAAAATATTACAACTACGATATAATAAATATAAGATAAAAATGAATAATGATATGATATAATAAACCGGGTAATCTCTACGATATAACCGAATATTCTAATTATAATTATCGAACACAGACACAACACACACACACACCACACACAGCACACGAAGCACAAGATACGACTCTACACACACACACACTTACCAGGCAACACCACTTACACACCAGCAACCAGGACCACCATCCAAAAAGGTAAAAAAAGTTATATAGGTGTTATATATAGTTTTATAGTAATGATGATAATTACTATAAGTGAATATAATATATGATGGTTGTGTGTGTGTGTGTTGTGGTGGTGTGTCGTTGGTGTGTGTGTATGTGAATCAATCACCTATCTCATGTAAAAATACGGTGGTTTGCGTTTGTGTGTGTGTGTGTGTGTGTTTGTGTGTGTGGTGTGTGTGTGTGTGTGATGTGTGTGTTTGTGTGTGTGGTGTGTGTGTGTGTGTGTGTGTGTGTGTGTATACATACCTTTTTCTTTATCTATATGTGCGTGTTTGATAAATTGAGATTATGGTTGGCTTAACGACCTTATTGGTATGATCGGCGGCATATGTCATGTGGCAACATATTTCCTCCATTTCCCTGTATAAACCTTGATGCGGTTTTGCAACATGCTTTTCCTAATCCGACATTGACAAGACGGATCAGTTATCGTTATCAGTAATATCCTCCTGAACATTTCCTGTCGCGCGGACCTCGTCGTGGAAGCAGGGACGGAAGAGGATCTCGGAGGAGAGCGAGCGAGACGCTCTCCTGGAATCGTTTTTCTTTACGAGTGCTGACGAGAGTGCGCCAGACGGTTTGTTTTGTTTACTGCCCCTTCGTTTTTTTTCTCTCTCTCTCCCGCTCCTTTTTTCACTGTCTTCCTTTCTTTCTTTCTTTCTTTCTCTTTCTTCATTTTCTTTTTTTCTTCTGTTCCTTCTTTCATCTTTTCTTTTTTCTTTCCGTTTTTTTCTTTCTTTACTTATTTATTCTCGTTATTTATTTATTTTTCTTTCTTCCGTCCTTTCTTTATTTATTTCATTTATTTATGTATTCCTCTTGCTCTTTCCTTTTTCCCAACTATCAGCGAACAGAACTTTTTTTCATGGCCTACTGTGAGTTCGAGTTCGTCTGCTGTCCGTCTGCTCAATATAACACGAGCCTCGTTTCCAGAGTCTCGCTGAATATGGAAGGAGCATTGGTGGCAGAGGCTGGGCTATGGTGTCTTTCAAGTGCTTTATGGAATCCTGATTTAATCTAAAAATGAACGCAAAAGAAAAAAATAATCAATATTCGTTACTTTAATGTATTAATACTGTTTTGGATTCGTGTCTAACAGGAAAGAATTGAATTAAAATTATGTTTGGATACGGAATTTGCCATTTAAATACGCTATAATATTTTTTTTTTTTTTTTTTTTTTTATGCAGACGAATTACAGTTTCCTTTCCACGTGCCGGCTATTCAGATTTCTTCGAAAAGAAAGTACCTAGTTTGTACCATTTAAGAATCCGGTTTCCTGAGACCACATAATCATGTTGATTCGCCAGCATTCTAAACTTTTCTATTGCTTATACAATTATGATTACGACGCATTCTTTCTTAAGAATATTATAACCCGGCGTGGTCAGAATTCCGTACTCAAAGAAAGAAAAAGTCGTATAATTAACTTCTTTGCCAAGTTGTAATGAACACAACACAACTTCGCCGTGCTGAAGGTTTATAAAAATAGAAGGTAAATCCATCGTTCGTTACCCATTAGTTTTACTTGTACATCTTATGCATTGTCTGATAATCATTATCATTCTGACGAGCAGAGAAACGGGAGAGGACTATGCAGTCATGATTTAAGCAAGGATATATTATCAATGATAAGAAATACATGAGCGTGTACACTTGGTAACAGCAGTAGTAATAACAGTTCTATTAAGATAATCCTCAAAAAATATATTCATTGACTAATCACACCTATATATATATAGTTAATAACATCCCATTGATACTAACAACTAAACTTAAAAGAGAGTTTAATGAACAAATAGTCAGATCAGTGTAGTAATAAATATGATAATGGTAATAATGATGATTATGATAAAAGCAGTAACAAAGATAGTAATAGAAACAGTAAAAATGATAATGATAAGAGTAATAATGATAATGCTCCTGCCGTGAGTTATCAAACATTTACAAGTTTACAATCATCTCGTATATATCAGCTCACGAATGTTTTATGTATATGTATTCCTTTTTGATAAAGATTTGATCAAAACTACAAAGCCAAACCTTTACTCGGGTAAAGTATATAATAATAATGATAATAATAATAACAAAAATAGTGATAATGATAATAATGATAATAATAATAGCAATAATAATGATAATAATAAAATTAATAGTAATAATAATAATAATAATGATATGATAATGAAATGATGACTAATAATAATAGTAATAATGATAATGATGATGATAATAACGATAGTAATAATGAAAATGATAATAATGATAATAACAATAATGATAATATGATGATGAAGGAATAAGGAAATAATGGTGATGACAATGACCAACAACAACAATAATAATAGTAAGGAGGAGAAGAGAGAGAAAATAGGATAATAGAGAGAGAGTAGGGAGGAGAGAGAGAGAGAGGAGAGATATAGGAGAGAGAGAGAGAGAGAGAGGAGAGGAGGAGGAGAGGACGAGATGGAGAGAGAGAGATGAGAGAAGAGAGAGAGAGAGAGAGAGAGAGAGAGAGAGAGAGAGACGAAAAGCGGGAGAGAGGGGATGAAGACATACAGGTGTACAAACCGTCCCGGAGAATTCTTTGAGCATCTGTTACCAAAACGACGGACCTTTTTGTTTGGACTTCGCTCGTTCCTGGAAGATAAATCCCTTTTGAGTCTCAATCAGCGTCCGATCTTGAGATGGAGGAGATTAAGCCACAGATGAAAGAGATTTCTGTTAGCAAAGAGATGGGCTTGATTCATTAAGGACGTTTTCTAGAACTCCGCTTTGGCGCTTATTCCTATGTATCCATTTTTTTATATTATTATTTTATTATTCTTGCAACTTTCTTATTTATCTTTTTTTTTAACTTGCA
>NW_020870096.1:802096-803122 GCF_003789085.1 Penaeus vannamei | reverse complement strand
ACAATGAAAATAACAAAAATGAAATGATAATAATAGTAATAATAATCATCATGATAGTAATGAAACAACAATAACAATAATAATGATAAAAACTATAATATGATATAATAACAATGATAATAATAATAATAATAATAGCAATAATAACAAAGAAACAATAAATATAACAATGTGTTTAATGTCATTTAATGCAATGTAATTATCATAATAACTATGGTAGTAACAATGACAATTATAATGATTGCAATAATGGTGCTAGTAATGTTGATAAGGATAATAACGATAATAATAATGACAACACAGTAATGATAATGATGGTGATGGTGATAAAAATAATAATAATGGTAATGGAATAATAATAATTATTATTATTATGATAATAATAAAAATAATAAATAATAATAATAATAATAATAATAATAATAATAATAATAATAATAATAATAATAAAATTATTAATAATAACAATAATGAAAATGATGATGATAATAATGATGATAATGATAATAATAATAATGATAGTGATAATAATAAGAATAATAATAACAATGATAGAAATGATAATAACAACAAATAGTGAAAATAATGATGATGATAAAAATAATGTTAATGAAAATAATGATAATAATGATGATGATGATGATGATGATAATAGTATAACAATAATGAAAATTATAAATAAGAATAATAAATGATGATGAGGTCAGTGATAATACTGATAATAATACTAAAGATAATCATTATATCTATAATGATAATAAAAATAATAATACCGATAATAATAGTAGTAAAATACTAGTAATAATAATAATATATAATGATAATGATATATTAAATGATAATCATAATATATCATAATCATAATAATAACAGTAATAATAACAAGAACAACACTAATAATAATCATAATAACAATGATAATAATAATAATATAATATATATATAATTATAATAATAATAACAATCATCATCAACCCTTATCATTATTTTCATCCTAAGTGATGATAATAACAAAATAATGATGAT
>NW_020870096.1:757096-769596 GCF_003789085.1 Penaeus vannamei | reverse complement strand
TCTCTCTCTCTCTCTCTCTCTCTCTCTCTCTCTCTCTCTCTCTCTCTCTCTCTCTCTCTCTCTCTCTCTCTCTCTCTCTCTCTCTCTCTCTCTCTCTCTCTCTCTCTCTCTCTCTCTCTCTCTCTCTCTCTCTCTCTCTCTCTCTCTCTCTCTCTCTCTCTCTCTCTCTCTCTCTTTATTTCCCTTTCTTAAAATAGCGAGCATCTCTCACCGAAGTAAGACATTTCGACGGTTCCTTACAAGGCCTGTCTACTTATTATCTACCCATCGACCTTTCAATATCTACTCATCACGACCTACGCTACAAGTACATAAGTAAATCAAATACACACACGCTGTTTTCCATGTGTCTGTCTACTTCGGAAGGGACAGAGACAAGGGGTTGCAATTCCTTGGTTATCTAAGTCCGTTGTAATTTGCGAAATTCGTTAAAATCACTAAACTTTCACGTAATGTATCCACTTCGTTAAGATCATGAACTTTTACGAAATGTATCCACTTCGTTAAAATCCTAAACTTTTACGAAATGTATCATCCACTTCGTTAAAATCCTAAACTTTTACGAAATGTATCATCCACTTCGTTAAAATCATGAACTTTTACGAACTGTATCCACTTCGTTAAAATCATGAACTATTTTACGAAATGTATCCACTTCGCTAAAATCATGAACTTTCGTCCGAGTGAAGGGATGGGAATGAACCCCTTGTCTCATCTCTATCCATAGTTTTTTCTCTCTCTTTCTCTGACCAAACTCTCAAAATATACAGATAACAAGAACAAATTTGTACAATAACAACCTCTCAATAATAGCTGTTCTGACGCCCATTTGAAGGCAGAGGAAATGTAATAACTAAAAGATACAGTTCCAGCCATGATTTTGAAAGACACTCCTTTATGATAAAGATGTTTGTTTTACACTTGTCTAGGCTGTCTTAACGAAAAAAAAATATCGAAAATAACACAAAAATACAACACAGGCTTCCACAGCTATACATATTGAGGGCGGGCGCTCATACATGCGTAATAAAAAATCAATAAATACATCTTAAATGTGATACGATAAGATCAAATAGGCAAGCCAATTGGAATGAATAAGTACATAGCAAAATTAAAAGGGTTTGGGACCGCGACCTCTGTTGCATGATGAGCTCTGGTGGGCTGACTCGGCGGCTGTTGCTCGGTGCAATTGCAGACCAGGAACCAGAGACGAAAAGAACTTCGTCGAGACCTTCTTTATTTGGAGAATTCCCTGAATCGTCTGTGGAAACAGCTGGACAGCTTGTACCAGAAGGAGGGCCGCTGCCGGGCTGTGTCTGGGCCGTTGTCAAGTATCCTCAACGTTTCGGTTCTTTGCCTGCAAGGAAAAGAAATGGGGAAATGTTAGTTGTAACTGATACTATTGTTTACTTTTGTTTGTGTTCTTATGTACTAAATCATTATATGACGTACATCCGAGCCTAAAAATGGTTTGATGTTGTGACTCCCCCGCCCTCGTACATCAAAGTCTCCGAAAGTGGAATCAATCTGTGCAGCGAAAGAGCTATTAGATTACGAGAATTCCCCCGCTTGAAAATGGAGTAAGATCAGCCCTTTTCCCGCCGTGTTTATCGACCAAGACGTCTACGAGTCGAGGTTTTGTGTATCGGCCGAGGTGGAGCACAATTATTTATGGGTTTTGACACTGAGTCAACAACTCGCGTAACCCAACCCGGCGGACGGCACACGGCGGACGTCTCCCTCCTCGATCTTCTGTCAGGACGCCGCGCCGACGCCCTCTATTCCGCATGGGATCTCTCGTCTTTCGGTTACCCAAAAACTCCATTTTTATCTTAATCGTTATGCTAGGGAAGCTATTAAATCATATCACTCGTATCACTCGACCAGATTCGGCCACTTCGCTTCCCTTCGGCCCACCAACAGAGCTCGCGCCTCAACATGACGTAACTTTACCCTCGTTCTCTGCGAAGTTTACAACAGAACAAGACCCGCGACTCCTCCACTAGGCCTACAACATGACCTGCGACACTGCCCAAGGGATTAATATTTTCCCCCCTTCACCGCACTCACGCTCCAGTTGTATATGACCTTGCTTACATTTTTTCCCTCGTCCTTACTCCCGAGCCCACACTGTCCCCTTCACTTTTGTTTTTGTTTTTGTTTTTTCTTCGCTGGAGGACGTCTACTTAATTTACATTGTTTTTATTCTGATCTTTGACCGACCGGAGAATGAAACCTTCAATCATGATGCCAAATTTTCCAAACAGCTACAGCCTGTTTAATAATGATAATAATCTAAATCAATGGAAGTGTATCTTTTTTGTATTTTACTTCATTCTTTTCTCCCCTCGCCTTCCTCTCCTCCCCTCGCCCCTCAGGTCAGAGTTCACCGGGATGGGGTTACCAGTAGAGGCCAAAATACGATACGTCATGTGGGTATCCTTCAGACCTGTCCCGACCCCATGTTGTCCTTCACTTGTTTATAAATACTTCCCGATGATTTACATTCTCTCTTTTTTTACGACTTTTACTCTATTTTTTATCCATCTTACGTCACCGAGGAAGAGAGAAAAGGAGAGAAAACGAGTCAATTGATTTTGGAAACGCAAAGAACTAGAGGGACCAGGAACTCACCTCAAGTAGTCGAAGAGGTAAAATCCCAGCAAAGTGAGTCGCTGACGGCTGACGGCTCTCTCCATGCTGACTGCTGACGACGCTGCTGACGCTGGTGGAGCTGTGGGCGTGGGCGGGAGGTGGGTACGGGGCATCAGAGGGCTGGGCACGAGCTCCGCCACATGGGTCTTCGTGGATCGTGCAGGCGGGCGGGCGCAGGTGACACACCGCGCTCAGGATGCACAAGGATGACGAGGAGGAGGAAGCAGCGAGGACGAGGAGGAGGAAGCAGTGAGGACGAGGAGGAGGAAGCATGAGGAGGAGGAAGCAGTGAGGAGGGAGTGAGGACGAGGAGGAGGACGAGGAGGAGGAAGCAGCGAGGACGAGGAGGAGGAAGCAGCGAGGACGAGGAGGAGGAAGCAGCGAGGACGAGGAACGAGAGGAGGAGGAAAGCAGGAGGACGAGACGAGGGAGCGAGGAGGAGAGGAAAGCAGGCGAGGACGAGGAGGAGGAAGCAGTGAGGACGAGGAGGAGGAAGCAGCGAGGACGAGGAGGAGAAGCAGCGAGGGAGGAGGAAGCAGCGAGGACGAGGAGGAGGAAGCAGCGAGGACGAGGAAGATGTGAGGACGAGGAGGAGGAAGCAGTGAGGACGAGGAGGAGGAGCAGCGAGGACGAGGAGGAGGAAGCAGCGAGGAGCGAGGAGAGGAGGAAGCAGTGAGGACGCAGCCAGGTATCGGTGGCGCGAGTGTGGTCCCGCTCATTTGAACTCTGGTATCGATTCGTTCTGGAATGTTCTGTCTTCGGTGGGGATCGTGAATCTAAACCTACGATTGCTTATATACATCAGGAACAGGGGCTGTAAAGAAACGTATTTCTCTACAGCTTTTCGTTTTCTCTTTTTTTTTTCTCTCTTTCTATCTCTCGTAAGGTATCTTAGATATTTTCTTATGGTACAAACAACACAAGTCCGGTTGCTGAGGCTATAAACCTTAATTGATCTTAAGGCGACATACAACTTCTTTTAACGTTCATCTTGGCTCGGTATTTCATCATTAACCTCTTGAGATATAATAGTTCTTATCGCATTTAACTCTTTCACACAGAGGGAATACGTCTCTTGCCGCCCTCTCCTTCCTTCAGAGGACGTGGTGGGCGTGTCTACTTCTTCAGCTCCTGCGCCCACACCTCTTGGGGCCAGCCCGTACGCCCACGTTTGGTCTCGGGGCTGGTGGAGATGGGGGCGGGCGCGACGGCGGTGGCGACCTGTGGGAGAGGAGAAAACGTATTTAGAAAAAAAAAACTTGGAATTAAGGAAAATATATTTCGAAAAATAATAATTAAGAAAAAAACGTAATTAAGAAAATATATTTAGAAAATAATGATTAAAAAAGCATATTTAGAAAAAAAACAGTAATTAAGAAAATATATTTAGAAAAATAATAATTAAGAGAGCATATTTAGAAGAAAAAAAAAGTAATTAGAAACGCATGTAGAATAAACTAGTAATTTAGAAAACACATTTATAAAGAAAACTAGTAATTAAAACAGGCATTTGGAAGAAATTAATGATTAAGGAAACATAAAAAAACAATAAGCAATTAATGCGACTCCTTGTCAAAACTTTGTATATAATAACCGTTAAAGAATTAGAAAAGATATGTTACAGGTTTATAAATGAATTTTCGTTCAGAATAGCCATAATCGGACTTGAAAAGATGCGATTAGAGATTTATAAACGGTTAGTTGGACAGCAAACAAATGGCGTGTAAGAATGAGGTCGAAAGCGCAGAGATAAGGCTGAGATATGTGGCTTGAGCATCCTGTGGTGTCCTGCGGCGAGCGTGCGGCGGCGGCGACGCGTCCCGGAACTGACGCAACGCTGCCCCGTGGAAGACGAAGTGACGTCACTCGTGCAATCACCGATGCCTGTTATCGCGGGAGAACACGGCTAATGCGCGGGTCAGCAAATGCGACAATAAAGTGATTGGTAAGAGAAAGGATTTTTTTTTCTTTTTTTATGGCTTCGGAGAGGAAATAGTTGAAGAATTGCGAAATTCGCGCCTCGCGACGACGCCGCCCGCCGCGCACGCCCTCGCCCTCCATCACTGTCATTTCCACGGGGACATTTACGGGTAATCCTCTGACGAAACGGGAAAAATCCACAGACGAAGAACAAAGGCACGATGGAGACGCCCACGTGACGTACGACAACAAGCCATGACGTCACAACCTGTCTGGCAGGTATGTAAACAGCGGGTTCCCTCGGGCGCTGCTCCTTCTGGAAATATGAGAGTGCAATTTCGACTCTCCAATTTCCCTTTCATTCTATCTCTCTTTTTTTACGGGAGTAGAATAGAGGACTGGACACACACGTAGAGAAAATAACGAGGCGGAATTCCTTTCAGCGATAATACACTGTATTACGGAGAGAGAGAGAGAGAGAGAGGAAGATACACACAAAAAAAAACAATCCATTTGTGGAATTAAGATGAAGAGAGGGAGAGGCGAGATCGTGACGTCGGGAAGGAAGCCTCGCAACCGGCTCGCCTTGATTGGAATGCCGAGAGGGAGGTCGAGGTTTCCGGCCAAGGAAGCTGCACGCGCTCTGGCCGGCCGCCTCTCCCAGGAAGTTCAAGTGGAGGATTCCAGGGGGGGAGGAGGGGGATTTAGAGAGAGAAGAGAGAAGAGAGAGAGAGAGAGAGAGAAGAGAAAGAGAGAGAGAGAGAGAAGAGAGAGAGAGAAGAGAGAGAGAAGAGAGAGAGAGAGAGAGAGAGAGAGAGAGAGATATATATATATATATATATATATATATATAGAGAGAGAGAGAGAGAGAGAGAGAGAGAGAGAGAGAGAGAGAGAGAGAGAGAGAGAGAGAGAGAGAGAGAGAGAGAGAGAGAGAGAGAAGATAAGAGATGAGAGAGAGAAGAGAAAGAGAGAGAAGATCCCCAGGGGCAATTGCATTGTTGTCTCGTCCCTGCATAATGTCGGTCAGGGACAGATTTGCACTGGGCAGATTCACAGAGGGAAAAGCAATGAAACGAACACATCCTGCGTTTTCTGTGAGGTTTTCGCCAACCGACATGGAAATTGTTTAACATAAATAAGGGGATAACTTATCTAAAATGACGACTATGGTATTTTACCAATCGATATCAAGAAGCTCCTGGCTATTGTAAATATTAATTTCGCAACTTGATCATCACTCAGCATTGTTATCCGATGAATAACTATAACAATAACCAACAATAACGCTTTCGTATCCGCATGAAAAGAACACACACACAAAAAAAAACGAGATACGAAATACACAAAACGCAAGAAGCAAGAAGAACAGAAGAACAGTGACTCGCCGCAGCACAAGGAAGAACAACCCAAGCAGAGAGAACGAGACGGCCATGAGGTAAAGATGAGAAAGAACAAATAAGAACAACTGAACGTCCGAGAGGTGGCGCACAGTAGCCGAGTCTCGTGAACCCGCCGCAGCAGACACCCTAATTATGAGGACCGGTGGGAGGGTGCTGGAGAAGGGAGGGTGGAGGGAGGGAGGAGGGCAGGAAGGGGGGGGGTGGTAAGGGTGAAATAAAAGTGTTGGAGAAGAGAGGGTGGAGGGAGGGAGGAGGGCAGGAAGGGGGGAGGGGGTGGTAAGGGTGAAATAAAAGTGTTGGAAGAAGGGGAAGGGAGGAGGGCAGGAAGGGGGGGGTAAGGGTGAATAAAAGTGTTGGAGAAAGGGAGGGAGGAGGGCAGGAGGGGGGGTAAGGGTGAAATAAAAGTGTTGGAGAAGGGAGGGAGGAGGGCAGGAAGGATGGGGGGAGTAAGGGTGGGGTATTGAAGGGTGAAATAAAAGTGTTGGAGAAGGGAGGGAGGAGGGAAGGAAGGGGGGAGTGGTAAGGGGAAAGAAGGGTGCTGGAAAAGGAAGAGGGGGAGGAAAGGGGGTGGTAAGGGTGAAATAAAAGTGTTGGAGAAGGGAGGAGGGTAGAAACGGGTTGGGGGTGGTGGTAAGGGTGGGGATATTGGAGGGTGAAATAAAAGTGCTGGAGAAGGAAGGGAAGGGGGGGTAAGGGTGAGGGTACTGGAGGGTGAAATAAAAGTGTTGGAGAAGGGGTGAGGGCAGGAAGGGGGATAGTAAGGGTGAGAGCAGTGAAGGGTGAAAGAAAGGTGTTGGAGAAATGAGGGTGAAGGGAGAGAGGAGGGAAGGAAAGGGGGATAGTAAGGGTGAAATAAAAGTGCTGGAGAAAGAAGGGTGAAGGAGGAGAGCAAGGAGGGGGAGGGTAGTGGAGGGGCAAAGGAAATGATGCTAGAGAATGTGAAAGCACTAGAAGAGAGTGATAGAAATTGAGGATAAAGGAAAAGCAAGAAAAAAAAGGGTGAATAGAGGGAGAGGGTATTTATGAGGGTGGAAAATAGGAAGGAAGGAGGAATGGGCACAGTGAGTGAGGAAAGTTCTAAACAACGAAGAGAAAAAGAAAAATCGAAGACAAAATATTGAGTAAAAAAAAAAGAAAAGAAAAAAAAGAAAAATGATAAACTAAAACAGATAAAAATAATAAATATAATAAAGAAAACTCGATTATTTCGGGTCAGTCTATTTGGAATTAAGAAAAAAAAAGTTTATTAAAGAATGTGTTATTATTGGAATAGCACCGACATCAATATTTACAGCAACAGAAAACGGACATCAGACTCTTCAAAGAAAATGGGAATTTCTCCAGGATAATGACACGTTGAAAAGCAAAATAGGAAAATAAATGAAGATCAAAGAAATACGAATTTCAGGTCCACTGGCGATACTAAATGCCGGTCACTTGAAAGAAATTGGTCGGAGAGAAAATCAACTTAATAAGGAAATCGCAAGAAATATCGATAAAGAGGAGGAGCGAAGATGAAAAGAGAGAGAGAAAAAAAAACTCATTTCACATTATTAAAGGAAATATCTTCGCGGGGAATTTATATACAATTGCGGTTACGGGAAATGACCTTGGCTCCGAGCATTCCCGGAGATGACTTCCGGTCACAGGTGAAGGAAATGCGTGTGTCAACGACTCATGGCGGCCTAACTCTCCGAACCGCCGCTAGAGGGCATTGAGGGCGGGGGGGGGGGGGGGGAGGGCAGAGAGGCTCGTGTATTTCATAATATCATCAAGATGTTTCCTTTTTCTTCTTCTTCTTTGAATTTTTTCCTTTTTTTTAACTCTTTTCCTCTTTTTTGTTATCATTTTTTTGGTTATTTCTTCCTTTGTTTAAGAGAAAATTACATCTTTTCTTTTTGGCGGGAATGTGTGCGTGCGTAGGTGCGTCAGGAACACCAGTGACGCAAAGACCACAAGGCCAAAGGTACTTCTCGGAAAGACAAGGTCGCAGAGGTGTGGAATATGCTAATGAGACCATGTGTAACTCTCGGCGCCGCGCTGTCTGATCGCTCAACGTCGACGGCCAGGTAGAAAGAAAGAAAGAAAAAAAAATAGGAAGAAAATAAATGAAAGAAAATAGTAAATACGGATAACGTAATTATGAAAGGGTAAGAGAGATGAGGAAGAGGACAGACATAATAGAAAATATTAAAATTGATAATAATAATAATAAATAAAACTAAATAACAAGATCAGAAAAAATAATGAAAACAACAAAAATCGCGTTTGTATACGAGACAAAAACCCGCATTAACATCAAAGTTATCCTATGAAAATAACTTCAATAATAACAATTCCATTTTATACGTTCCCGATAATGAAATGTTCCACGGTCACCAATTCGATAATGTCATATTCTTAGAGCTTATATCACTCCTCTTTCCCCTCCCTCTTCTCACTCTCCTCCCTCACGTCTTCTTTCCTTCCCCCTCCCTCCCACTACCCTCCCCGCTTCTTCCTCACCTCCCCTTCCCTTCCTCCTCTCCTTCCCTTCCTTTTCCCTACCTTCCCTCCTCGCGTCCCTCCCTGCCTTCCCTTCCCTATCCTTTACCCCCCCTTTCCCCTCCGCCTCCCGCCTTCCTCTCCTCCCCTCCTCCCCTTCCCTCCACTGCTTTCCTTCCCTCCCTCCCTCAGACGCCTCGTGAACTCCCCTCCCATCCCGCCTCACTAATAAACGCCTGTCATTGCCCTGTCATTATCCGCTTTTTGTTTGACATCGTGTTTCTTTCGGGTCTCAATTCTTTTTTTCTTTTTCTTTTTTGATGGTGTTATTCGTTCTGTTTCTTTCTTTATTTATTTGGTTCTCTCTTCTCTATCTTTGTTTTGTTTTCTGTCCTTTCTTTCATTTTCTTTTCTTTCTTTCTCTTTCTCTTTCTCTCTCTCTCTCTCAATCTCACTCACTCCTGTCTCTGTCTTCCTCTCTCTCTCTCTCTCTCTCTCTCTCCCTCCTCTCTTTCTCTCTCTCTCTCCCTCCCTCCCTATATCTCTCTCTCTTTATCTCTCCCTTTCCTCTCTCTCTCTCTCTCTCCTTTCTCTCTCTTTTTTGTTGCAGGTCGCGGCCTCCCCTTGCCTGCGCCGCCCTTTCCCTTGGGTCATTAGCGAGGAAGAAGAATTAATGGCATAATTATGATGGCGAGGAGATGGGTCGAAGAGACGTGAGAGGCAAGGGACGAGAATTCCACCATTAGCTTTTGGGATTTGGGTTTTTATGTTTTTTTTGTTTTTTGTTCTTTTGTTTTGTTTTTGTTTGTTTTTTCTGGATGTGTATTTTGGAATGTTTTTTTTTATATATGTTTGTATTCAGTTTTGGGATTGTTTACTTTTTTCTGTAGAAACTTAGATTTTGTTATTGTTTTTATGTTTATATATCTATTTCTAGTTATTATCATTTTTGCTAGTTTTTTTCCATTTCTTAGATTTTGTGATTAAGGTTTTTATCTTTATATTTTTTCTTTATCACCATCTTTAAAATTTCTTTATCACTATCCTTTATGTTTTTCTTTTCTATCTACGTACAAAATTAGATTTTGCGTGAATAACTATCCTTTTATTTTTTTTTTTCTGTCTATGTACAAAATTAAATTTGTGTGGTTTAAGCTTCTGAATTATTTCATCTCATTGTTTTCTGCCTGTGCCCAAAATGACATTTGCGTGATTTAAGTTTTATTTTTTTTCTGTCATGGCAAAAAAGGAGATTGAAATTGGATAACTGGAAAGGCCTTCAAATCCGAGGACACTTTTTGCTTACTGAATTTGATTGATTGACACAGCCTCTTTAATTGAATAAGTGGATATGACCCGAGATTATTTTTCTTATTATTAAAGTGTGACTTCAAAAAAAAAGTTGCAATTCGCAGATAATACACACAAACACACACACACACACACACCACACACACAACACACACACACAACACACAAACATACACACTCCACAAACACTATATATATATACACATATAATTATCGTTTACGTACAATGAACACACACTACTCCATACCTAATACTCCTTCCCCTATACCATACCCCCTACCCAATACCACCACCACCACCCACCCAACCACACTAAAACCATACCCTACCACCCTACACTCTCCTACTATACCCAATACCACCCACACCTCACCCACCCACCAACACACGCCAACAACCCACACACAAATCAGATAAGGACGAGAGAACCTCAACAATAGCGCCTCTGCCGCAGGGGGTGGCGAGGGCGGCGGCTGGAGGTGCCCTGAGGAAGGCGTCTGGACCGGAGGTATTTCCCCTGCGTGGCCCTTGGGGGTCGCCCTGAGAGGCCTCGCGAAAGGTGGAGAGAGAGGGAGGGAGGGGAGGGAGGAGGGAGGAGGAGAGGAGGGAAGAATGGGGAAGAGGGGGGGGAGGGAGGAGGGAAGGGAGAGGAGAGGGAGAGAGGGAGAGAGAGGGAGGAGGAGAGGAGAGAGGGAGAGAGAGAGAGAGAGAGAGAGAGAGAGAGAGAGAGAGAGAGAGAGAGAGAGAGAGAGAGAGAGAGAGAGAGAGAGAGAGAGAGAGAGAGAGGAGAGAGAGAGAGGAGGAGAGGAGAGAGAGAGGGAGAAGGGAGGGAAGAAGGGAAGGCGAGGAGATAGAGAGAGAGATAGTGAGGGAGAGAGGAATGAGAAGAGGGGAGAAGGAATGGGAGGGAGGGAGACGAGAGAGAGAGAGAGAGAGAGAGAGAGAGAGAGAGAGAGAGAGAGAGAGAGAGAGAGAGAGAGAGAGAGAGAGAGAGAGAGGAATAAATAGAGAAATCAAAATGGAAATAAGGAAAGAAAGAGAGATGGAGCATTAAAGCAGAAGAAAATAAAGTCCACCTGAAGAAAGGAGACGAAAGCGGAGGACGAGAAGTGATCGACGAGCAGAAAGCCGTCGCCTCCAGCCACGACACGAGTAACGGGGTTTCCGACGCTCATTAAGCCCCGTGTTTTAGGTCGGGGATCTGGGGATTTCGACGACTTTGAGATATTGAGAAAGGCAGTTTTTTTTTTTTGTGGGAGGAGGAGGAGGGGGGAAATGTTTGTATATTTTGTTCTCCAAAGTCGTAAGTCAGGTAGAGGGACACGTGGCCGAGCTACAAGCTGGGTACAGGTGTCGGCACCTTTGAGTCTCGGTGCAGGTGCTCGCAGGAAATGTGGAGGAAATGTGCAGTGGATGGTCAGTATTCGGTGCAATTTCCGAATCGCGAAAAAAAATATGTTTGGTCTTTGCTTGGGGCTGGATTTTCTGGCCATGTCGGAGAAAGCTATCGACAAACACAGATGTTACCTTTGTCCACACACAAAAAAACTTTATGAGACTACCTACTTTCGCAATTAAGACGTTCGTTAATGCAACTCCTTCTAAATCAACACCATTTCCACGAACCGAACGGAAGGTGCCCGCGAGACCAGAACCAGAATCCACCCCCGAGAACCCCCCTGCAAGAGCTGAGATGCAACCGCGTCCTCTCTCCCCAGACAGCTTGACGCCGCGGCCACCTGCAGGTAGGATTGTGAGGTCCCGACAACCCCATCATTTCTCCCGCCTTGCCACACCGCCTCGCCCGCCCTCGGAGCAATAAACAGGGCGCGGGATGTGAGAGGACTTCCCTCGGCAGAGAATAGGAGGCTGAGGGACGGAACTTGGAGATAGGAGATAGATGACGTTAAAAAAATACGTGGTTGTGTATCCTTAGCACGGAGTTGTAGTGGAGACTCGGCTGGTTTCCTATCCCGGTGTCAGAGGAATCTGCTTCAAACTCATTTCCACCTCTTTTTCTCTCCCAGTATCGTCCATTAGGTCACATATCCTCAAAGGTACTGTCAGTTCCTTTGTACCTATTCACACCACCTATTCATCTACAGCCTCTCCTCACTGTGTACCTTTAGTACGCACACATCTGTCCCCGCCTTAACACACACGCGCACACATATGCTCTTAAGTACGACCACCCTGAGGGTTCTGTCATCACCTGGATTGACCGCTTGGACCACCGGGGAGCTGCCCTTCGTCTCTCCACAGGTGCCCTCATCACTCCCCAACACACAGCACTTCCTTCAGGTAACCACAGGTGAACCCGGAGAACCACAGAAATTGCCCGTGCGACCACATGTTAACCTAGGATACCTTGTGTGACCAACAAAAAGTCTCCTGAAAGTCTACGAGGGGATAAGAGTGCACACATTCTCCAACGTATACAAAATACCACACACGCCACAAACACAAACACACACACACACACACATCAACATACAACAACAACACACACCACAACACACACATACGTAAAAACAAACACACACACATACATAAAAAAACACACACATACGTAAAAACAAACACACACACATACATAAAAAACACACAAACGCATACAGACATACAAAACACATATAAAAAGAACAGACAACTACCTTCCTACCTATGTATCTATTAGTATCTAACTTTCCATCTCACTTTCACCTTATTGACCCAGTTGTTAAAAT
>NW_020870096.1:742096-744596 GCF_003789085.1 Penaeus vannamei | reverse complement strand
GCGCCAGACAGTCAAAATCTGCCGTGCCGCAGTCGCGTGTCCTGTCGCAAAAGAAGAAGGGCGCCGCGGGCGGACTCACCTTCTCGTGCTCGGCGGGGATGGGCTGCGAGGGTCTGGTTCTGGGCGGCAGGTCGGCGCGGAAGGGCTCGGGCGGCGGGGCGGGGTTGGAGTCCTCCGTGTGCAGGACCTCCATCAGGTAGGCGATGTAGGAGGTGGCGAGGCGCAGCGTCTTGATCTTGGAGAGCTTGGTGTCGGCCGGGACGTTGGGGATGCACTCCCGCAACTCCGCGAAGGCGTTGTTGATGCTCTGGGTGCGCCGACGCTCCTTCTTGTTGGCCGACGACCTTCGCTTCACCACGCGGCCGCAGCCGTCCACCATTTCGATCGTGTAGTCGCCCCCGAGGTCGTGGGGGGAACCGGGACCCACGACGAAGCCTCCGGACACGCCATATTCCTGACAGGCGACGGCCACCTCGGACGAATACCCTGGAGAGTAGCCCGGGGGAGAATAGCCCCAGCCCGGGTACAGCGCCTGCCCAGGGGGACTCGGGTGGGAGTAGTAAGGCGAGTACAGTGCCTCGGGGGAAGGCGTGTGCCCCATCGTGGCATGGCCGTAAGTCTGCGGCATCGAGTATCCTCCTACCAAACTCATCTTCACAACACTGACCTCCACTGTCCAAAGGTTCAAGAACAAGTGCCAAGACTCAGCCCAGACACCATCATACCTACTCAAGACGAAAGGGTTTACGCTCCGCCCACAAGATTATTTTCTCCCTCCGCATTGGCCGAGATAACGAATAAACTCCGCCCCATCCCTTACCCTGTGCCTCGAGGCAGCCAATAGCGCTCGAGGGGGCGGGGCCTCGACGTGACGTATGGCCGCGCCAATGATGATACTTGTAACTCAATTATTGTAAATTAGGGCCCGTTTCCCGCGCACTTTACTGGATTAGGCTCGCTGTAGGAGTGAGTTAGGAAGCCATAAGTTAGGCGGGTAGTGGAGACCGTGCCCAAATTACCCCCTTCAAATGAATGATTCTTGGGTCTGCAGCCCCGTCTGAAGATCGGGGTTTTATGGTTAGTAATTATTAGCCGCCTCCGACCCCCCACCAGAAGTCCCGGGGCAGAAGTCACCGCCTCACGCACGTTAGGGAGACGCAAGGATGACGGCCGCCCTGGGACTGAAGCAGCGCAGACGTTCACAGATAGGAATGCGAATATGGTGGATGGGTGAAGGATGCTATCTCACGCCTCTCCCTGGGACGCCGCGCCGTGCATAAACTGCGGGCTTTTTGCAATCCTGCAGGTCGCGTGCAAGAGTAGAATTCGGGGAGGGGGGGGGGCGTCTGAGATCTACGGACGTTGCTGCGAGAAGTGAAAAACTACTCGCAAAAAAATCTAATTCGCTGGAAACTTGTGACCTTCTATGGAAAGTATATTCTAGCATATAAATCAAACTTTATTGCAAGTATAATTTCATATCCCTGGCTATGAGTATTTGAAGAAAAATAATCATACACCACATTCGATCAAGTCCAAGGAAACGTATTTCATATGAGAGTGGAAACAAAAATTAAATACACAAAACTCAGGAAATTGCAATATAATTGATCAACCCGCCAAAAAAAGAGAGATTGAGACACGAGAAGCGGAAACTCATACACCATTTAGAGTGACAAACAGACACGAAAAATAATCGACATGTAAAGTTTATTTGACCAAAGCCCGGAAATAGAGGAATAAGATATGAAATATGTAACTCAAATTACATATCTGAAGCGATGGAATGGTCCCCTCTCCCCCCCCCCCCCGCACTCAAGAAAACAAAGAAATATCAAGCCATATCATTGTCTGCTGATTTAGGCATCCACTGTATCGTGGATAATGTCATTCTTAGCACGTAGCATAAATTACGTTATTTATCCTCTCCCTTCACACCAGCTTCTCTCTGTCTGGTCTGTCTGGTCTGTCTCTCTTCCTCCTGTATGTCTCTCCTCTCATCTCTCTCTCTCTCTCTCTCTCTCTCTCTCTCTCTCTCTGTCCTCTTCTTCTCTCTCTCTCTCCTTCTCTCTCTCTCTGGCTCTTCTCCTCGTCTCCTCGTCATCTCTCTCTCTCTGGCTCAAGACAAAGCTCTCTCTTCTCTGCTTATCTCTCTCTCTTTCTCTCCATCACTCATCTAGGCACTCTCGTCTCACTGTGCTCACTCTCTCGTAACCTCTTCTTCTCTCTCTCATCTCTCTTATCTATCTCCTCATCTCTCTCATTCCCTCTCTCATCTCTCTCGTCTCTCTCTCATCCTCTCCTCTTACTTCGTCTCTTCTTCTCACTGCTCGCTCTCTCCTCCCTCTCTCTCTCTTTTCTCTCTCTCTCTCTCTCTCTCTCTCTCTCTCTTCTCCTATCCTCTCTCTCTCCTCTCTTCTCTCTCTCTCTCTCTCTCTCTCCTCTCTCTCTCTCTCTCCTCATCTTTCTCTCTCTCTTCTCTTCTTTCTTCTCTCTACTC
>NW_020870096.1:700828-708328 GCF_003789085.1 Penaeus vannamei | reverse complement strand
ATCTAAATCTAGGAAGCCGTACGCCGTATTGTGCAATTAATCAGCTTTTGTTGCCGCGCAGAATCACCTGCAATTAAATGCGGATTTGGTTGTTCCTTGCTGCCCGCTTTGTGTGAAGGGGTTGTGAATGGAGGTCGATCTATGGCAGGTTTTTTATCAACTCGAGACTAGAGTTAGTAATTGCTAATCTCTTCTCTTCTTTTCCCTTCTTCCCTTTCGCTCCTTTTCCCTGTTCTCTCTTCTTTCCGCTTCTTCTCTTTCGCACTTTTCCCTTCTCTTCTTTTCCCCTTCTCTTTCGCTCCTTTTCCCTATTCTCCCTTCTTTCCCCTTCTCTTTCGCTCCTTTTCCCTGTTCTCTCCTTTCTCCCTCTTCTCCCCATTACCTTCTTCTATTTCCTTATCCCGCCTCCCTTTCTCTAGCTTCTCTTTCTGCTGCACCTCCCCCCCCCTTCCCCTCTCTTCTGCCTCTCTTTCTCTTCTCCCATTTCCCTTTCCCTCTTCAGCTCCTCTGTTTCTCTCCTTCTCCCTTCCACTCTACTCGCCTCCCCTTTCCAACTCCCTCCAATTCAATTCTTCCTCTCTTCCCTTCCCTCTCTCTTCCATTCTTCCTTCCTCTCTCGAACTCCCCTTTCTCTTCTTCCTCTCCCCTCCCTTCCCTCTCCAACTCCTCTTTCTCTTCTCCCCTCTCCCGTCCTCCTCTCTCCCCCCCCCCCCCGCCGCCCTTCCCAACTCCCTTTCTCGTCTTCCCCCCCCCCACATTCTCTCCCTCCTCACTCCTTTCTACGCTAACCAACCCTCTTCTTCCCCCCCCCCCCCTTTCTCCCCAATGTCCACCTGCCCCCCCCCCCCACCTCCCGCCCCCCTTTACAATTTCCGCTCGCTCCCCTACCAGTCTGCTCAGTTTAAAGAGTGGTTGAAAGGGAAGCAAATAAAGAAAAAAAGAAAAAGAAAAAAAAATGTGAAAGCTATTTCGCTTAGTGAACAATAGTAGCCGCAGTTTGGTGTTCTCATTGTATGGGAAAAATCCAATGTTGTTTATTATTCTCGTATTTATCGTGTTTATTCTTCATTATGTTGTTATTCCATATCGTATCTCTCAGTTTTATGTATCAGTGTTACTTTCTGTCATTAGTTTGTTATTATTGGTGGGGGTCCTCTCTTCTATCCTCTATCTCTCTATCTCTCTATATCTATCTATCTAATTATCTATCTCTCTCTCCCTTCTTTCCCTAATCTATATATCTTATACTATGGTATCTTAATGTTATTTATGTCTTGTGTATGTGTGCTTGAGTGCATGTTGTAAAAGGCATACCGGACTGCTAACTGGCCAAGATCAAATTAAAATCAATCGAAAAATCACACTAGATAAAGAATAACGATGGTCCTTCATTGCAAATATCATATATTAAAAAAAAAATCACAGTTCTAACCGCGACTCGAATAAAAAAAATAATAATAAAAAAAAATAAAAAAATAAAAACATAATCTCCCGGAAAAGAATCTTAATGAGTCTGATTTGACTGAACATTAAAATATCAAATTAAAAAGATATATCTGATAATTTTCTGATAAACACGTTTTACTAATTACGATGACGGACGTAGTGATTATATCTTTTCTAAATTTCTTTTCTAATCTCTCTCTCTCTCTCTCTTCTCTCTCTCTCTCTCTCTCTCTCTCTCTCTCTCTCTCTCTCTCTCTCTCTCTCTCTCTCTCTCTCGCCCTCTCTCTCTCTCTCTCTCTCTCTCTCTCTCTCTCTCTCTCTCTCTGTCTCTCTCTCTCTCTCTCTCTCTCTCTCTCGTATCTATCTATCTATCTCACTCTCTCTCTCTCTGTGCTCTCTCTCTCTCCTCTCTCTCCTCTCTCTCTCTCTCTCTCTCTCTCTCTCTCTCCCTCTCTCCTCTCTCTCTCTCTCTCTCCTCTCTCTCTTGTATCTCTCTCTCTCTCTCTCTCCTCTCTCTCCTCTCCCTCTCTCCTCTCTCTCTCTCTCTCTCTCTCTCTCTCTCTCTCTCTCTCTCTCTCTCTCTCTCTCTCTCTCTCTCTTGTATGTAACATTAATTCTTGTGTCACTTTTACAACCAACCGGTAATTTTAACGATTTGTTCATGGATTCTGTGGTCACTTTTTTAAGTGTTTCTGGGAGTAGTTTAGGAGTAAAAGTTACATCATTGTTGTAAATGTTATAGTTGCGGTTATTCTTGTCGTTCTTACTAACTTAATTAACAGTATTTATCATTTTTGTCTGTATCACTTTATATTTCTCTTCTTTATCGAAGTGATTTTCAGTAACCAGATATTTTTTTTTTTTTTTTTAGCAACCCGGGTTATTTTTTTAGCAATCAGATTTTATTTTTTATTCAGCAATCGAATTTATTTTTTATTCAGCACCAGATTTTATTTTTGATCAGCAACCAGATTTATTTTTTATTAAGCAACCAGATTTATCTTGTTTATTCAGTTGCAATCGAGATTTATTTTTCTTCAGCAATCAGTATTTTCTCAGCAATCAATTTTTTTTATTAATTTTTTATCAGCAATCAGAAATTATTGTATTTATCATTTTTTCAGCAATCTCAGCAATCATATTAATTTTTTATTCAGCAAACCGATTTTATTTTCTATCAGCAATCAGATTCATTTTTATTCAGCTCATATTAATTTTTTTCGATTTATTTTTATTCAGCAACCAGATTTTATTAAGTCAGCAACCCATTTATTTTTTATTCAGCAATCAGATTTTATTTTTATTCATAACCAACCAAATTTTATTTTTTTTTTTATTCACCAACCAGATTTTATTTTTTATTCACCAACCAGATTTTATTTTTTATTCACCAACCAGATTTTTATCTTTATTCAGATTTATTTTATTCCCCAACCAGATTTTATTTTTATTCACCAACCAATTTTATTTTTTATTCAGCCACCAGATTTTATTTTTTATTCACCAACCAAGTTGATTTTATTTTTATTCACCAACAGATTATTTTTTATTCACCAACCAGATTTTTATTTTATATTTTTATTCACCAACCAGATTTTATTTTTATTCCCAACCAGATTTTATTTTTTATTCAACCAGATTTTATTTTTTATTCAGATTTTATTTTTTTATTCCCGCATTTTTTATTTTTTATTCGACCAACAGATTTTATTTTTTATTCACCAACCAGATTTTATTTTTTATTCACCAACCCAGATTTTATTTTATCCCCCAACCAGATATTTTATTATTTATTTTTATTCACCAACCAGATTTTATTTTTATTCACCAACCAGATTTATTTTTATTCCCAACCAGATTTTATTTTTATTCACCAACCAATTTTATTTTTTATTCACCAACCAGATTTTATTTTTTATTCCCAAACCAGATTTTATTTTATTCACCAACCAGATTTATTTTTTATTCCACCAACCAGATTTTATTATTTTTTATTCACCAACCAGATTTTATTATTTTTATTTTTTCCCCAACCAGATTTATTTTTATTCACCAACCAGATTTTATTTTTATTCACCAACCAGATTTTATTTTTTATTCACCAACCAGATTTTATTTTTTATTCCACCAACAGATTTTATTTTATTCCCAACCAGATTTTATTTTATATTCACCAACCAGATTTTATTTTTTATTCACCAACCAGATTTTATTTTTTATTCACCAACCAGATTTTATTTTTTATTCAACCAACCAAAATTTATTTTTATTCACCAACCAGATTTATTTTATTCACCAACCAGATTTTATTTTTTACAACCAAACAGATTTATTTTTTCACCAACCAGATTTTATTTTTTATTCCACCAAACCAGATATTTTTATTCACCAACCAGATTTTATTTTTATTCACCAACCAAGATTTTATTTTTATTCACCAACCAGATTTTATTTTTATTCACCAACCAGATTTTTATTATTTTTTATTCACCAACCAGATTTTATTTTTTATTTTTTATTCACCAACCAGATTTTTATTTTTTATTTTTTATTTTTTATTCACCAACCAGATTTTTTTTATTCACCAACCAGATTTTATTTATCACCAACCAGATTTTTATTTTTTTTCACCAACCAGATTTTATTTTTTATTCACCAACCAAATTTTATTTTATTCACCAACCACATTTTATCTTTTATTCACCAACCAGATTTTACTTTTATTCACCAACCAGATTTTATTTTTATTCACCAACCAGATTTTATTTTTTATTCACCAACCAATTTTATTCTTTATTCATAAACCAGATTTTATTTTTCACCAACCAAAATTTATTTTTTCACCAACCAATTTTATTTCATATTCACCAACCAGATTTTTATTTTTATTCACCAACCAGATTTTATTTTTATTCACCAACCAGCATGAAAACCCCAGTCGTTTGATATAGATTTCACCTCATTTTCAATGGATATGCAATTACGCAACTTCGATTTCATATAATTTTTCCCCTTGCAATATCATCACCATACCTCTTAAATCCCAACAATAAAAAAAAATCATTCACAACTCTATATTAATAACAAATATTAGATGGAATTTCTCTTAAATGCAGAAGCTGATGATCTGATATTGACATACACATTCTTTATTGCTTACCGATATATGATAACTTTTTTCTTTCTTTTATTATTCATGGCAACATATTGATCTCCATCGTACACTGTATTTATGTGGGGCTTGTTATTTGCTCGGATTTTTTATCAAAGTTTTCCGATGTAATTGTCATATGTTGCCAAGGGATAGCGTGTACGTGTATCGGTGGAATTACCTGTAAACGCATGATAATTTTTTTTACAGGATATACGTAAATGTTGATGTGGGTGTGTGAGGGAGTGAGGGAGGGAGGGAGGGGAGGAGGGAGGAGAGGAGGAGGGAAGGAGGGAGGGGAGGAGGGAGGAGGGAGGGAGAGGAGAGAGAGAGAGAGAGAGAGAGAGAGAGAGAGAGAGAGAGAGAGAGAGTGAGAGAGAGGAGAGAGAGAGAGAGAGAGAGAAAGAGAGAGAGATAACGATAGACAGACAGACAGACGGAGAGAGAGACGCACACACACACACACGCATACACACACACACATACACATCCAGAGAAAGACACAAAAGCATTTACGTACATGAGAGTGCATAATTCCACGCACATAATATCTATAACACCTAAACCGACAACGAACGCCCGAACCGAACCAGCGCACGCCCATTCGTAGACTAGAATAGGGTATCGAAGCAGGATACGGGGTGACGCAAAAGGCGATCTCACTAGCTTTTGTTTATTCGTGAAATATGGCGTCCTAGATCCCAGTTTTATTGTTTTGTTTTGATTATGTAAGCCTTTTAATTCGTATTTTTTTCTTGATTATGTCTGTTCTCTTTATTTTATTATTTTATTGTTCTTTCTTTACTCATTCCTTTGTTCTTCGTAATCCTGTTACTTTTTAGTTTTGTTATCTGTCTTTTGTTTTGTATATATTGTTTTCTCTAATTTATTTTATTTTTCGTCTTTCTTTTCTCTTTATTCTCTTTTTTTTTCTTTCTTCGTCTTTCTTTTGCATTTTTATGGACTTTTTTTTCTTCCTACTTGTCTTATCTTTATTTCCTTCTCTAACTCTAATTTTCTTCACCAACTAGTTGCTCGCTGAAACCTTTTGCCATATTAAAAGGCAATATAGTCTCTCTATCTATCTATCTATCTGTCTATTTATCTATCTATCTATCTATCTATCTCGCACTCTCTCTCTCTCTCTCTCTCTCTCTCTCTCTCTCTCTCTCTCTCTCTCTCTCTCTCTCTCTCTCTCTCTCTCTCTCTCTCTCTCTCTCTCTCTCTCTCTCTCTCTCTCTCTCTCTCTCTCTCTCTCTCTCTCTCTCTCTCTCTCTCTCTCTCTCTCTCTCTCTCTCTCTCTCTCTCTCCTCAATCTCTCTTTCTCTCTCTCTCTCTCTCTTTCTCTTTCTCTCTCTCTCTCTCCTCCCCCTTTCTCTCCCTCCCCCCTTCTGCCCTCCCTCCTCTCCCTCCCTCCCTCAATTTACCCTCTTTTTTCATCCACGCCTTTCGAACACAGACTCTCAAATACCCTCCCACTCCCCCTTCCTCCCCTCCCTCCCCTCTCTCCCCCTCCCCTCCTTCCCCCTCCCCGCCCCCTCCCCTCCCCTCCCCCTTCCCCCCCCCCCGCCCCTTTCTCCAAAGCGAAGTCGGTGAAGGTCGAGTTGGGGTGATCTAGACGGAGTGGGGGGGGGCAGTGGTGGGGATGGGGTGAGTGAGCGGATGAGGGAACACTAAGGACGGGGCAGGGAAGGGGGAGGGGAAGGAGAAGGGAAGGCGGGGGGGGGGATTAGGTAAGGGGATGAGTAAGGAAGATGACACTTTGTAGACAGTCAGATAACAGATAGAGGGGTGAGGGGGAGAGGGAGGGAGGGCGTGTACTTAAAGAGACGGAATAACACCAAGGGAAGGGGGTGGGGCGAGGAGGGGGAGGGTAGCACCTGAGGGGAGGGGCATCCTCGTCGTCGCCGTTCGTCTGGGTGAATCCAGGTGCATGTGCGAGAATGCGCGGTATTTCCGTGAACGCGTCCCCGCCATCGGCCATGGAAAAAACGGCGTATTTATCAGCCTTTTAATGTGATTTTCCGTTTTTTTATTTTTACTTACTTCTTATTGTGATTTTCTGATAATATTCATTTAATCATTCTTTTTCGTTTGCGATTATTGTCAGCCTTTTAATGCGATTTTCTCTTAATTTCTTTTTCTTTTTTCATTTCTCTGTTTGCCGTTAGAGTTGTGATTTTGTTGTGATTTTCTTTCATTTTTAGTTTTTTTTCCATTTCTCTGTTTGCCTTTAGAGTTAATGATATCAGTGGCTATTCTCGATATTAATATATTATAAAGACTAGTTGATCAGAATATGTAAAACGAAGAAAAATTTAATACCTATTTGACAAAAAAAATGCTAATCAATATAGAAGACATAACAAATATATACATAAATAAATCAATAATGACAACGAAAAGTAAACAAAAAGACGAGAAAATGAAAGAGAAATTTTGCGAAGACATAACACATAAATAGATGAATAAGTAAACAAACAGCAATAATGACAACAAAAAGTAAACAAAAAGAAAATAAAAGATTTTGAGAAAGCAAATCGACTGCTTGCTCTAGGCCCTTATCGCTGGCTGGCTGGGGGGGCGGGCATCGGAGGGGGGGCGGGCATCGGAGGGGCGGGGCGTGGGGAGAAGGGGGCGGGGCGAGAGAGGGGCGGGGATGTGGACCTGTAGCGCCTGAAAAAGAGATTGATTTTTGTGCTTGTGTCCTGTCAACAGCTGATTGATGGCTGGTCGATTCCGGGCGTTTTATTCCCTCTTTTAAATTATTTATCGTCTGGGTGTGTGTCTTCCTGTTTGTCTCTATATCTCTCCTGTACAATGTGTGTGTGTGTGAATTTGTGTATATGAATGTATGCAGATATTATCATTATTGTTATTATCATTATTATCATTATTATTCA
>NW_020870096.1:688328-690828 GCF_003789085.1 Penaeus vannamei | reverse complement strand
GATATATATACTACTGTAGTACGTATTATGATGTATAATATGTGATACTATGCACTATAGTGTACCATATAGTGTGTGCTGGTGTGTCGTCGGGTGTGTGTGGTTGTGTGCTGAGATGTGTGTCGTGTGTGTGTGTGTTGTGGTCTGTGTGTGAGTACGCTCGCACCTGAAGTTGTTGGAGTGTGGTGTGAAGTGCTGTGTGTGTGGTGTGTGTGTTTATATTATTATTATTGGTCATGTTCTATAAATATATAACTATACTATTATATATATAATTATTATATCCATATAGCTGTTCTATATCACCATAGATTATATATGCTCGCATGATATATATATATGTTAACATATGTATAAAATATATGTATATGATGTACAAATAACATATGAACACTACACACGAACATACGACTCGCACACGACACACACATCACACACACACACATGACACACGACACACACGACACACGATCACACGACACACCACATAATAATGATATAGTAGTATGATATATATTAAGTTATGAACATCATATGATAATGCATATTGATATGTAAACATAAATTATACATAATTACAGCTATATAATAGTAAAGCACTCACAACACAGCACACAACAACGGCAACACGACACCACACACAACACACACATAATATATATTATATTATATATATGTATATATATATCTATATAGTTTATATAATGACATAGTAATAAGTATTAGTATCAGATTTAGCATGTAGTGTATATTATATATGATTTTGTATTTATTTATTTATTTATTTTATCTTATGGTGTGTCGGTGTGTGCTTGTGTTTGTGGTGTGGTGGAGTGGGTGTGTGTGTGGTGTATTGTGTGTGTGTGTGTTGTGTTGTTCTTGTTTTTGTGTGCGTACACATACAGATCGTAAGACTGGCAGACAGACAGACGCCCAAGGCATTCCCGGCCCTACAAGCATCGAGAGAATCTTACCCTTTAACTCTGCCCCTCGTATTTATCCGCCGCCCTTGTACTCTCCGAGGCCCATGTCAGCGCAGTGCTCCTTGAGATCTCTCGAGGGTGAGCTAAAGAGCCAGAAAATCGAAGAGGCTGAGGAGAAAATTGATAACTGAAGGACAATAAGTATACGGATGTGGGTCAAAAAGCCGCCACCTTGCCGGGTGCACGTCGGAAAGTGCTGAGGAAATATTGGGAACTCTGCGGGGGAGTACGACGAAAGGGAACGGCGGCGAAGGGTTGGTTTTTGTGTCCGAGTCCTCAGTCACCGGTGATATATTGTCTCAGGCTACAGGAGCAGGTTTGGAATTTTGCGTTCGAGTCCTCAGTCGCCGTTATATATAATTCTCAGGCTACGACACCAGGTTGGTCATTTGCGTTCAAGGTCCTCAGCCGCCGGTGATGTAATGTCTCAGGCTGCGGCATTAGGTTGGTTATTGCGTTCAAGTCCTCAGTTGCTGGTCATATACTGTCTCAGGCTGGATAATGCCTAAAGTATTTGGCGAAGCAGTTTGAAGAACCAACGAGAGTCTACGGCGTGTTTGCACATGCATTTCAAGGCTTTGTAAAAGGTTATATTTTTTTGAAGTTTGAAGGATACATGTATAATCGTCTTATTCTTTTGAATGTGTGTGTTTATGTCTGTGTACGCATGCGGGTACCTGCTTGTGCATGGTGTGTTTGTCCATGGCAATCAACACGGTTTGATCATTCAATAAGACCTGATCAGCGGTGACCTCAGCACGTGACGTCATGCGGCCTCCACGCTGTAGCTCCTGCACTGTGGGGGGGGGGGGTGGAGGAGTCATGTCACGTAAATCATGTCACAAATCACACTACCACAAGCTCTAATATCAAAAGCAACGGTAGGTTATAATCGGCTTTTTCTTCAGCCTTACCTTCCGGAACACTCGTCAATTAGCCCAAAATACACATTATTGATTTAAGTAATGTGCTGTCGCTCTTCGTGTGAGGTCGTGTCCCAGTCACTATTTATGGAATCCCAGGTTTTAGGTCGTAGAGGAGGAGACCGAATTTTGAAACCATGATAAATAATTGCGTTAGCTTCGTATAAATGAATAAGGATTAGGAAATATGGAGAAAATTATATATGTTAAACTGTTGTAGTAGAAATAAGATCATTACATCACAGCTGCCTTTTTAACGACAGTACAGTAGCGAAATAAAAAAAAATATATTAAAAGAAAACATTGCTGGTATATGCAGGTTTTTATTCTGGCAGAGAATTATAACTTTTATTTCTCTCTCACCCTTTACAACTTTATATATATATGTATGTGTATGTTGTGTGCGTGTGAGTGTGTATGTGCGTGTGAGTGTGCGTTTATCAGCCCTGATAATAATTTCTTTCACTTAGGGGCAAAACTTGTACTTACTCGTTAGGCTAACCTTAATCGCAGGATTGTTCAGAGTAACAAGTGTTGTGTAATCTAACGGTACCCTGATAAAGCATTACACTTCGTTTTTTAATGTAACAAGTG
>NW_020870096.1:676682-684182 GCF_003789085.1 Penaeus vannamei | reverse complement strand
AAGATTTTCTTATGAGGGGGGGGGGGAGAGGAGACTGGTGTCCGAGGAATAGGGCAAAGGTAGGTGGAGATGAGTGTGCAGTAGGGAAGAAGGGGGGGACGTTGTCTGTCTGCTGCGGGTAGTGCGGGGAGGGAGAGGGGATGGTGTCGGGGCTGTAGTTGAGATGTATTGAGGGGTGTCTGGATTTAGAGTGGCAAAAGAATTTGACTGGGGGAGGTAGAATGTAGAAGTGGAAGTGGGGAAGTAAGTAGGGTGTAAGGAGGGTTGGTAGGAACCATCTTGAGGTGGAGGGGGAGGGGCAGAGCGAGCGACATTACTGGAGTAGGGAGTGTAAGAGAAACCTTGTCGGCATGCTTCGTCTGGCTTCACGTAGAGTGAGGCAATTTTTGAATCTGAGAGCTGCTACCTCACAGACTCGAACTTGTAAGTGGGACAGCCTCTATAACATACATTATGGGGGCCGCCGCAGTTAGCACATGTGCGTGTTTGTGCAGGGCAGTTTGATCTGTTATGATCGGGTTGGGCACATAGAGGGTATCGATCTGTGGAGCGGCTGTGTTTGGGAGGATGTCCAAATCGCCAACAATTTTGACACTGGCGGGAAGGAGATTGGTTGAACAGGGAGGTATTGTCCACCAATGTAGATAGGAAAGAAATTTTGGCAACGTTGGTGGGTTTCTTTCGATGACCTCTAGGAGGAATGGAGTAGCAATGTACTGATATCACATTCTGGTCTTTGAGGCAGCCGAGCAAGTCTTCTCCACAATCTGACCAATCTTTGGTATCGACTGGAGAGTTTGCTGGGGAGATAGTTCTGGTACAAGTATTAAGAGTTAGATAAGGTTCTGTAGGGATGGGGATGCCTGAGAGATCAGTTAAGTTTTGATAATGCTATAGCTTCAGCTTCAGATCTGATTGTTACGATTGCGTCAGGTAAGGAAAGGGACTCTGTCTGCATGTTTTTGGAGACATTTTTGAAAGATAAGAGTGTTGCCTGAGTAAGGGGCTTTAGGGGGGATCACGAAAACTCGGTCCCATTTAGCTGGGCTAAATATAGTAGTTATGATATTTGTAGCGTTGGTGGTGGTAGAAGGACAGGGGCGTGTGGAAGCGGGAGTGTTGTTGAGGGGGGTAGTATTATGGAGATGGAGAATAAGGTTGTAAGGTAGTAATAAGGAGGTTGGGGTGTTCGATGAAGAGAATTGACGAATTTGAGAAGTTGGGAGGGTAGGAATGTCTTCTGGAGATTGAGTCTGCTTGGGTGGGTAATGCACTAGTAGGCAGTGAGGAGTGGGTAATAGTTTGTGTTCTGAGTCGTGGTCAAAGGAGAGCCTGGGGTCGGGTCCCGGTGGGGCTATTTGATGAAGGAGCAAGCTCATTGCCCCTAATAGGGATATTACATCGTTACTGGCAATGGGATGCCTTGGTTATGCAAAGGGACATAAACAGTCCACCCCCAGTGCCCTGTACGGGGGTAAGGGCTAGACTAAATCAGGGTAGTACCGTGCCCATGGTTCCCACAGGCCGTTCAGGACTGGCACAAGGTCAACCTTTCATCCTTTCAGCACTGCTCTTACACCTTAGGAAGTAGATAGTAGAAGGGGTTGGAGAAAGGACGGAAACAAAAAGCAGGAGGGGGAAAAGACCATGCAAAATTAGAGTCGAAGGCTGAGGCCCTAGGCGGGAGATATCACTGCATTGGGTCTCAGTCTCTGTCTCCTAAGCCCCCCCACGACAACAACGGGCAAGGAATTGGGGGGGCCTCATATCCTAAACCTCCCAATCTTATATAACATGGATACCATTTATATAATTCCTTCTGTTAAAAGCGTTATATCAATCAGCAATAGTTAAAACAAATCTATGCTAGACTTCAGTGTTATATGGCATATGGTAAAGTATAGCAGCGAAAAGGGTTAGAAATTAATTAATTATTAGGGTAAAGTTAAGGGTTGGATAGATGCATAGGGTAGCATGGTTGTGGAAAGGTTGAGGGGGAACTCGTGGCATATAGTATAAAGTAAAGGTTGTTTAAAGGGGGAGTTAAGGAAGTAGGGAAATTAGATCAGATGGAGGATATCTATATATGTCTTATGAAGCTGAATAAGTTGTCAAAGAAAAAGCTGTCCAATATACTGGCGGTTGGCAAAGCAAGAATAAGTGAGGAAAAGCAAAAGTTTTTGGTGATTTGGGAGTATCCAGGAAAACAGGAGCAGCTATAAGGTATAAACAGGTATAACCCAAGGTATTTATGGGTAGAAAATGGTCATATGGGTACAAAATCTTCATTACTGGCCATGGTAAGCCTGAAATATGTGAGTGAGATGAAAGATCCATCCCTCAGGGTCCCTTGAAGGGTAAGGGTTAAACAACCAGGGGGAATACTGTGCCCATGGCTCCCTGAGGCCTTTCATGACTAGAACAAAGTCATCTTTTCATCTTTTCAATACAGCTCTCACACCTTAAGAAGCGGGCAGTATTAGTTGGAGAAGAGAAGACCATGCAAAATGAGTTGAACACACACGCATGCACGCACGCACACATACACACACACGGCAACAAAGGGCGCAGGATTGAGGAGGGGGAGTGGGGGGAATCACTAAGTGATCCCTCCACAACTACTAAATACATAGTAATGAAAAAGGAGATGCTTAATCTTTGATAAACAGTTATACCAAGTGAATAAAAAAATCAGTAGGAGACCACTACCTTTATTGATAATAGTTTGACCACTACAAAGCAGATAGCTTCTCATCCAAGGAAAACAAGTCATGATATATTACAACTCAGCCTTCAATTCAACATAAACGAGTAACAATCACTGGTGATATTTTCTTGGTTAAGAAACAGCGCTTAATTACTACATACCTAATCCTTTAAATGATGTGGTGGCAATACAGACCATTGAAGATACTCAAAGTTATCAAGATCCACATTAAAAAATCAATAATGAGAGAGTTCACTCTAGTGGAAAACATAGCTAAGTGGGACTGTGGGCTAATTTCTTCCTTTAGGAAGATTTGATTAAAAGTACAAGACACGCTCTTGACATTTATAAAAGCTAAAGTCTGCACGTATAGCCCATTAATATAACAGCCTTTCTCATATCAGAGTAATGACAATCTTATATAATTTGTTAAATAGTATGGGATAAGGTGAGAATTCCTACGAAAGAAACATGGCGTAAAGATTAATCCTATCATTTCATTATGTGCAAAACTGCAAACTGGTTATCTAACTTTGCATCATTCTTCCACTTTCTTATACTGATAAAATTTAGACACTAGGCAGCTTAGACACTAAAAAGCATCTACACAAAAATCTGCTTCAATTACAGATTATTTTTTCTATTCTTTTACTATATATTATGATTCTTGATTATTCTTTCTGAAAGCAGATCCTTTTAGTTCATGATAGCACCAAATAACAAAAATGACAACTAATAATAAAATTTCACAAAAACCTTCTATCTTCCTATTTCTTTTAATTTCACTTTAAATTTTGGATTCTCAAACATAGTATCTAATAATCAAGATAGTGAATAGTCCCTCAATGAAGCCTCTGCAAAGACAACATTGCAATTTCATTTGAGCTAACGCCTCACAGTAGTCCAGCCATCTTCATCTTCTTCGCGAGATGGGCGTGACTTCTCTTCACGAGGTTCTTCTTTGCGCGCTTCCTCACGTGCACGCCATGAGTTGCCTCCTCCACCACCACCACCACCACGTTTATCATCTCGTCTTTCCATCCGTTCTCCACCACGGTCATCACGTCTAAAATGATAGGTTTTGTGTAATCACAAATTTGAGCTCTATGCCTCTTGGTGATTAAATAATTCACTCTTGATTAATATGTATATATATACACTGCCCAACAATAATCACTGTTTACCTATCTCTGGTAGGAGGAGGTCCTGATGTTCGCCAAGAACCTCCATCATCTGCTCTTGAGGGTCCACGCCTGTCATCATCCATGCGACGACTGAATCCACGGTCACCACGTCCCATGTCGCGGTCTTCACCCCTGCGGAAACGGTCCTCACGTCCAAAGTCACGGTCACCTCCACGTCCGAAGTCTCTGTCTCGGTCTCCTCTTCCAAATTCCCTGTCACGATCTCCTCGTCCAAAGTCCCTGTCCCTGTCACGATCTCCTCGTCCAAAGTCTCTGTCACGATCGCCCCTACCAAAGT
Organism: Penaeus vannamei; assembly: GCF_003789085.1. NCBI lineage: Eukaryota > Metazoa > Arthropoda > Malacostraca > Decapoda > Penaeidae > Penaeus > Penaeus vannamei. The sequence continues at coordinate 679,993 of NW_020870096.1, read as the reverse complement.
CCCTGTCTCGGTCACCACGGCCGAAGTCACGATCAGACCTTGGTGGTCCACGACGCCAGTCACTTGCACCGTCCCTGAAATAATAAAAACTTCCATAATACAAGACAAACTTAAATACTTTTTTGCAGTCAGTAATTATCCGGATAAAGCAGGAACTCGGTAGTATACTTTATAAATACTACTTTTTGTTTAGTTACCAAAGAATAATATTTTATATAATTTTTTTTTTTTTTGCTGGGAATAGCATGCCATTTTTTAATTTCATAGTAATAATTGATCTACCTAAACTGCTCTAAGAAACAATGACTATCTAAATAAAGTTTTATCTAATTACTTGTATTAAAAAAAACTAATCAAAACAGAAGTGTTGTCGCATCTCTCACTCTGGCAACTAACAACTACTTTTGCCTTACATAACTATAATTTCACACTGTAAAGGTTATCAGATCCAGTTGCAATGGTTACGTAAGTGGCCAGCATCCTGGGTGTGCGGTGCGTAGGTCTGGCATGCATGAATACCTATGAGTGGTGACAAGACTGTGCCTCCCCTTCGGAAAGTTATTTTGTGTAATTTTTTTTTAGCTTTATCATTTCCCAAGTCTATATTTGTATTTTGATTTGCTTTATACAGATGGTAATTAATTATGTTCCTTGCACAGACTCCATATCATCCCTCTATGTAGTAAATTGGTCAGTGTAAGAGAGAGAGAGAGAGAGAGAGAGAGAGAGAGAGAGAGAGAGAGAGAGAGAAGAGAAGAGAGAGAGGAGAGAGAAAGAGAGAGAGAGAGAGAGAGAAAGGAACATTTGGATATTTGTCATATCTCATTTTCTTTAATTTTCAATTTTACATAATACAACCTGTGCCGCCAGTCACAGTGGACAGGAATATGGTGTGCAGCATGGAAATGGCATCCTCCCTGGAAACGGCGCTCTTGCAGTCACTGCTTACGCATGTTACATTTCACATTCGTTTACCGATGGGAATAATGCTAAAGCCCCCTTCTAAGCACCAAATAAGTGCGCGAGTCCCTCAGCACCCGGAGAGGTACGTCGCTAATGAGCGCCCAGGTACACCTATGTGGACTCATACGGCATTTAATTATGACAATGCGCATAGATATGAGTTTGTGAATGTTCAAGGAACACTTTTTTACCAATATCAGGAAAAAATTATATCACTGTGATTTATGACGAAATCTTTTGTGAAATATATCTAAAAAAAAAATTTAAGTTTTGTGTCCTTTTACACACGAAATATGCTTCGATCGAGACTCCCTGGTAATATGTTTTAGCTTACGAGGTAATATGTACATATATCACATACGAAGCACTATGTTTAAAAATAGCCTTATAAGGAAGGATTGAAATATTTCCGTTACATTTCGCTCAACGGTCGGTACATCACAGCAGGGGGCAATTTGAATTGATTTGAAATTGGTAGTTACCGTTGTAAAGACCAATTCAATACGAATGTTAACTAAATGTCAGATTTTTAAACTTCGGATATATAAGCGAGATACAGATTATTTCATGTTGAAGATGATAGTAATCAGTAATACCTGTTCTGAAATAAAAACTATATGGAATTTTGAGCTCAGTTGTATGCATAGTCTTCGTCTGGCGTTTAAAAAGCTATCGCATCCGTTTCGTGCGTTCCCGATAAAAATTAATGTTTAGACGTTACTGTGAGTCTTAGGCACCATAAATTGGCAAATATCCCACAACACCTAGGCATCTGCATGATTTTATGCACTTCTTAGTAAAGATGATGGGTGCAAATGGCTAATCATAAACTCTACACTTGTTCTCCTTTGCAATCTGTTAATATTGACAAATATTAAAGAAAATGGTATGAGAGTGATAACTAATATATTTTATTATTTAGATATGAAAGTCAATGTAGGCCTACTAAATGATGATGATTAATCTTTTAAACTTTATGTGCGTGCATTCATGTACATATGATCATCCTCAAAAATTATAAACACCCAGTGACCATTGCATTGCAAAGTACACTAAATAAGCATTTTTTAAATATATAATATCATTAGATTCAGAGAAAAATAACAGATAACGAACTTTGGCATGGGGCCAAATACAAAACGCCGTAGCTCTGTCATTTATTTTTGAATCTTCGGTACATCCCAACTCACGTAATTTTAATGCGATTCAAATGCAGTTTGTTGCTTTCACTAGAGCCTCGGCGTCCCAAGGCCATGTAAAAGGCCGATTTTTGAATTTTTGCCTTAATCAAAAATAATATTTTAATGCTGAAAAAGAAGAAGAAGAAGAAGAAAAAAAAAAAAGAAAATCAAAAATAGTTCTCTTTGTCAAGCTGTCCCCCACCAAAAAAACAAAACAAAAAAAACATGCCTATAGGCTAGGGTTCATCTAACACAAGTATTTTTGGGGAATATTCAGTAGAGAACTGTGATAGTTGGGATGTACCAAAGACAAAAAAAAATATATATATATTTTTTTTTCGGCTTTTTTTGGGGAGCAAGGTTAAAATTATATATATAATGCAGCGCAATTCTATACTCTATATCATGCAAAAAGAATCAATCAGTTATCTCTAACCGATATTTTTTTATGATGTAAAGATTAGGGAAAGGTGGCCATTTTCCGGGACAGTCACATTAAATTACTGCATCTGAAAACACTATTCATACCTGTCATCACGGTCTCTTCCAAAGCCTCCACGCTCCTCACGATCTCTTCCAAAACCTCCACGCTCTTCCCTGTCTCTTCCGAACCCACGTTCATCTCGGTCTCGTCCAAAACCTCCGCGGTCCTCACGATCCCTTCCAAAGCGGTCATCTCTGTCTCTTCCAAATCCACGTCTTTCTGGCTCTCGTGGCTGCTGCTCTCTGATATCTCTATTGCCACGGTCACGCGGAGGTGGCTCTTCCGTCCTGATGTCTTTGTTTCCACGGTCTCTGGGTTCAGGTTCTTCAGGTTCTTCTCTATCATCATCCTTTTTACGCCAAGCATCAAGTTTCTCCTTTTCTTTCTCACGCCAAGTACCTAGATTTGATTAAAAGGAGAATTAAGAACAGTGTATAGTAATGAAATAAAATACTGCACAATTCTTTTTCTTGTATGACCCATGACCCTTGTACTAGTCTATATCCCCCAATTACTCTTTTTTTCCTATTTTCAAGACCAAAGTCTCTGAATGTGGAATGCAGATTCCTTCTTAACCAACTTCCAAAGCTCTCCATAACTCCAGGCCTTTTTCATTGGTGTTACTCTCTTGGTTCATGGTGGTTCCTCCTTTCTGCCGTCCATCTCCCCCCACCACGCCGCAT
>NW_020870096.1:661331-668831 GCF_003789085.1 Penaeus vannamei | reverse complement strand
CGAGGAGAAGCAGGAAGGAAGAAACGAGAAAACAGATAGAAAAGGAAAGGAGGAGGAACACAGGACGAAGCAGTAAGAGAAGAAGCGAAAGAGAGAGAGAGGAAGCAGGAAGAAAAAGCGGCGAAAAGCAGGAAGAATCAGGAATAAAAGAGAAAGAGGGAGAAAGGAGGAAGGGGAAAGAGGAGAAACAAAACAAAAAAAATAATAACATGAAAGAGAACCAAAAAGGGCATTGTATCGACGTTATTGACACACACACACACAACACACACACACACACACACACACACACACACACACACACACACACACACACACACACACACACACACACACACACACACACACACACACACACACACACACGACAAGGCCAAAGGGCGTACCTTTTAGATTTTTTTAAATCCGGAAAAGAATGGATAGTGATAAGAAAACCAAAACAAAAGACAGGTTCGAGAAAGGGGAAGAGCAAGCGAGAAACTAAGACAGGAATCAAGAACCTGCAGACTCGAAAAGGGAATCAAGCCAGGACACATACCACCATAACGAAACCTCATAGGGAGTAAACCCGAGACCTCAATACCTGTATATTGATCCCTTGCAAAGAAGCATAAAAGGTCCGGAATTGCATGGGTCACCTCAACTACCCACGCGATATGGAGGTAACATCTTTAGGGGAACCACCGCGTGTGCCAACGTCGCGTGACTCACTCGATGAAGGTAACACCCAGGTGAACTAACGAGGGAGAGAAGGTGGGTGTTGGAGTTAAAAGCCTTGCTACTCGGGTTGGTTGGGGAGGGGAGGTTGGGTGGGGTGTTGGTAGGGGAGGTGGGAGTGTGTGGGGGAGGGGAGGTAGGGGGGTGTTGGTAGGGGAGATGGGGTGTGTGGGTGTTGGTAGGGAGGGGTGTTGGTAGGGGAGGGTAGGGGGGTATCGATAGGGGAAGTGGGGGGGTGTTGGTAGGGGAGGGGAAGGGGGTTATTTGTAGGTGAGGGAGGTGGGGGTGTAGGGGGTTGGATCAGTAAGCAAGCAGGGAGAATGAGAGAACAGGTGCGGTCCAGTTTGGCGAACTAACGAGGAAGAGAAAGCTGGGGTTGAGTTTTTAAGTCTTGGTACTCGGTTTGGTTGGAGAGTGGAGGTGGGGGTGCGGGGGTGTTGGTAGGGGAGCGGAGGGGACAAGTGTAGGGGGTGTTGGTAGGTGAGGGGACGTGAGGGGAAGTAGGGGTGTTGGTAGGTGAGGGGAGGTGGGTTGTGGGGGTGGGGATGTTGGTAGTGCGAGGGAAGGTAGGGGTGTGTGGGGGTGTGAGGGGTGTTGGTAGGTGAGGGAAGGTGGGAGTGTTGGTTTGTGTGGAGGTGTTGGTAGGTGGGGAGGTGGGGAGGGGGGGTGAAGTGAATGGGTGTTGGTAAGTGAGGGAGGTAGGGAGGGAAGGTGGGGTGTTGGTAGGGAGGGGAGGCGAGGTGAGGTGTGGGGGGTGTTGCTAGGTGAGGGGAGGTAGGGGAGGGAGGTGAGGGGAAGTGAGGGTGTTGGTAGGGAAAGGGAGGTAGGGAGGGAAGGTGGGGTGTTGGTAGGGAGGGGAAGTGAGGAGCGTGTGGGGAGGGTGTTGGTAGGCGAGGGGAGGTGTGTGGAGGGGTGAACCAGCAAGCAAGCGTGAAGAATCGAGAGAACAGGTACAGTCCAGTTTGTCAAGGAAATAATCCGGTTCAGTTGAGGAATTTCCCGAATGCCCCTAAAACCTTTTTTTTTTTTTTTTTTTTGTCTTCGGGTGAGTATTGAAGCCCACGTCTCGGCTGCTGAAGGGATGACGTCAGGGAAGTCTCTGTTATTGTGTAACATGTTAATGGCAGAAAGACTATTGATTGCGTGGTCTGTGTTCTCGAAAGGGCAGCCACAGCGTCACCATTTGCTATTGCAGGGCAGTTCTTGGTGACGATAATGCTCGTCAATGCCGCGAAGGTTTAGGATAACAAGTATTATGTATGTATGTATGTATATATATATATATATATATATATATATATATATATATATATATATATATATATATACATGTATACATACACACACACACACACACACACACCACACACACACACACACACACACACACACAGAGAGAGAGAGAGAGAGAGAGAGAGAGAGAGAGAGAGAGAGAGAGAGAGAGAGAGAGAGAGAGAGAGAGAGAGAGACAGAGAGAGAGAGAAGAGAGAGAACAGAGACAGAGAAAACAAAGAGAGACATATATATATATATATATATATATATATATATATATATATATATATATATATATATTTATTTATATTTATATATAGACACACACACACACACACACACAGATAGAGAGAGAAAGAGAGAGACAGAAACAGAAAGAGAGCCGGAGAGAAAGAGAGAAAGACAGAGACAGAGAGAGAATGACAGAGACTGAGAGAAAAAGAGAAATCGCATAATACATCTAAATCAAACAAATATAGCTCATGGTTTTGGTTTATCTCGTGTATGTTTAGATTAAACCCAGAACGGCCATTTGAGGTTAGAAAATACCGATCTATTTGTCAGCAAAGGAAGTTTTAGTTTTTTTTTATGAATGGCTGTCAGATAATAAAATAGAGGAGTGGCAACTGCGTGCTCAGTGAAGGATCTTTGTCCAATTACGGTTTTCGGTCCAATCACTTTGATAGACATTTTCCATGGCTTCGAATCTATCTATATGTTCGTATCCCTCCCTATGTATCTGTTTGCAGATGTAGGTCTATATCTTGAAATGTGTCTTTTTAATTAAGTATATTTAGGAATGTGTGTTTCTTTGCGAAATTCATTTTTTTCTTTTTTTTTTTCTTTCTTTTTTTCTTTCTTGTGTCTCATCAGTTCTTATTCATGGAAAGAATATGTAGATATTAGACCATAAAGTCGACGATATATACGCCAAAATCCCATGTTTCATTTAGTTGTATTTAGCATTTACTTGTCATTTAATAAGCTAAAAAATGTGTCCCAGTTTCAAATACATTAGATTTATGAGAAAATGTATATAATTATACATATAAATCATACTTGAAGAGAAAAAAGTCATCATTAATTCAGAGAAAAGAAACCCCTGACAGCGTCCTAGTTGCATTCAAGGAAGAAATAATTTATCCTGAACATCGATTCTAACATATTTTAAACATCATTTCGGAGCTTAGCAAAACAACACGTGACCTGGAAAAGATGTTTTGTCCCCGCGGTCCCCCACCACGGCCATCGATCAGCTGACGAGGTGTCACGTGACTATCGGTGTTTCGATCCTCAGCTGTTACTCTTTATCTCTTGTTGGATTTTTACGGTCTAGGAAGGGAATCCGTATTTCCGGTGTGAATGGGTGTGGTTTTGTGTGTGGAGGGATGGGTGGTGTGTGTGTGTGTGTGTGTGTGTGTGTGTGTGTGTGTGTGTGTGTGTGTGTGTGTGTGTGTGTGTGTGTGTGTGTGTGTGTGTGTGTGTGTGTGTGTGTGTGTGTGTGTGTGTGTGTGTGTGTGTGTGTGTGTGTGTGTGTGTGTGTGTGTGCGTGCGTGCGTGCATGCATGCGTGTACGTGTGCGTATATGTTTGCGTAGATGTGTGCGTACATATAAGTGTACATGCATGTGTAGTATTAATGAGTTTATAAACACAATAAACTCACCTATGATAAAAAAAAAAAAATAAAATAATATGATCCTCGCAACCAAACATTCACACCATAACCCATTTAAATCCCTCTTTTCTGCACGAACAGCAAATCCAATCCACAAAATACGTCCACAAAACCACAGATAATCCTCAATCTAATCCCTGTTCTCGCCCCGACCGGAAGAAAAACTATCGAATTATTGCTTATTATCATTTTTATCACATTTCTTACGGCTTGCAAGTTCTCCGAAATGCGCGTGGACTGAAATTGCTGACGAAAGCGACATTTTAGCTGACGACTTGCGAATTGTCAGCTGATAGGAGGACGCCAAAGGGAAAAAATAAGGGAAATGTTGAAAAATAATAATAGATAAATAAATAAATAAATATAAATTGATTATTTTTAAAGTAAATAGATTAATAAATAATGGCAGGGGATGAGAGGGATTTTTAAAAGAAAAGACTCATAATAAAGACAGACAGACAGAGACAAACAAACAGATAGACAAAAACAACAAAAATAAAGCAAGAACAAAAAAACAATATAAACATGATCACACTCCCCGTTTTATTTTTATTTCTTCTGATACAAAGGAAAATAGAAGAAAGAACAAATGAAACGAAAACAACCAATCAATCAAGTAAACAAACAAGCAAGCAAGCAAGCAATCAAATAACCAATAAATCAATCAAACAAACAATCGAGCAACCAACCAAGCAAACAATTAAACAATCAATCAAGCAAACAACCAAATAATCAATCAAGCATACAAACAACCAATCAAAATCAAACAATCAATCAAAGCATAAAATTACAACAACAACCAAACAATCAATCAAACACATACACCCAATCAATCCAAACACACCAATCAATCAACCAAACAATCAATCAGTCAAACAACCCAACAACCAATCGTCAAAAAAGCACAAGCTCGAGCCAAGACAAGCAGGCGAGGAGGCCCGCCCAACGACGTCTCACAATGGCCATAAATCAAGCCCAATTCACGCTTAACGAAACCGCTGATTCACGAAGGGGGGGGGGTGACGCCCATGTTCGGGGGGGGGGGAGGAGGAGGGGCGGAAGGGGAGACGGAAGGGAGGGTGGGGTGGCTGGTGGGGGTGAGAGGGAGGAGGGAGGATGCGATGCTGGTATGAGGAATTTTTGAGAATTTGGATTTTAGAAATTAGGAGAAAGAAAGAGCGAGATAGAAGAGAGAACACCTAAGGGAAGAGAGAACAGACAGAGAGAAGACGAGAAGAGAATTATTAGTAATAAGTTTATATAAAAAATATTATTTTTATTTATTATCCCAAAATGGTAAATAACTGATCAAGGTAATAATAAATAACGATAGTAATTATTATCATTATCATTATTATTATCATTACTATGATTGTTATTATTTCATATATCCCCTTATTGACACCTGAATTATTATTATCATCATATCTCATACAACATCACCATTGATGATAATTCTCCCAGCAAAGTGAATATTTATATCGTATTAATGTTCTACATACTTTATCACAATTATCATTATCATCACCATTTATTACCACCCTGATTATCCTTATCATCACTATCACAAAATACCAAAGCAACAACAATGATTTCGGCGTCAGAGCAACTACAAGCAAGAGAAGGAGCAAGAGAGAGTTGTAAGAAGCGATCTGAGAGTGACATGTTTTGCAAGCAGAGAAGCATGGGTTGCTTGGAAGGGTGAGTAGCATTAGTTAGCCTAAAGCAACTCTGGATTGGTTGTATCAAGCGGTTGCTGCGTCTGATGTGCGTGCGGTGTCATGCGAGATGAAGGGAGTATGGGGGGGAACGCAGCCGTGATGTCATGCGTGTTGGTGTTGTGAGGTGATATATTATGTGTGGGAAAATGAGTGTGTTTGTTTGTGCGTTATGTTTCTTGTTTTGTGTTTTGTGTGTTGGCACTTGTGTGCATTCTTATTTGTTTTTGTACTTTGTGTGTCGTCAGTGGTGTGTGAGGGAGGGGAGGCGGGCTTGAGTGTGTGATTTGAACTTGTGTGTATATTTGTGTCAATGTGGTTTAGTACGTGTTTCTCTGTGTGGTTTATGCCAGGTTTGTGTGTGTGGAGAGAGAGGATGCTGTGTGTGTGTGTGTTTATGCGTGTTTGTGTGTGTGTGTGAGAGAGAGAGTGTTTGTGTGTGTTTATGCGTGTTTGTGTGTGTATGAGTGTGTTTGTGTCTGCAGAACAAGAGTCGAACTTTCTGTTTTCATTTAACAGCTTCTGAACTACAAGAACTATTCGCACATACACATCAAACATACACAGTAAACACATTGAAATATTCACCCCATAAAAATAAAGTAAATATAAAAATAAACAACAAACAAACAATAACAGAAAAGAAAATCTAAATACTTTGACACGACCAGTTATTAGCCACACGTGTTCTTAAATAATAGATATCCTTGCACACGGAAACATTGTTCACAAAACCGCATGCGTGATACTGAGGATTAACTTCAGGGCCAAGGATTTTATAGTGTAGCGACGCAGGCACCAGAGATCATAACGATAAAACGCTTTAAACCTTTAACATATTGACCTCGATAAAGGAATCGAATCATCTTCAAAGCCAATGTGTTCGATTTTCTCTTTTTAAACAATTTTCTTTCTGTTTTATTCTTCTAGAGATGATCTTTGCCAGAGGCTGTTGTTTTCTAAATTTAGGAAAACACGTTGAACTGGATAGAGAAAATGGCAATTGTATTCTCATCTTCTGGTTTCTCGTGTTTATTATTGTTTTTTTTTCTAACGTTGTTCTCTGAAAATTGTTTTTTTAAGTTTGTCTTTCAGTGTGTGCTCTCTAAAGTTTTTCCGAATTTTTTTGACCCAGCATATTTTTTTTGTTTTCTCTAAGTTATGTATATAATATGGATATTGTTTACTAAACTTGGAAAACATATGAACTGGATATAGATTTCGAATCTACTTAAAGGCATTTGTTTTCACATGTTCTACTCTTGTTATTACCTTTTTTGTTTTACTTTTTTCCTATGGTTTGTTATGCTCTAAGGTTATCTGTCACGGTGCTTGTGTTTCTAAGGTTTTAGAAGTGGTTTTCTTATATCCATGTTTTTCGAAGGGTATTTCACTGGGATGTTTTAATAATGATTGTTTTCTGGAGTTATTGTTCCTTCAGTTAGCAGTTTGTTTTTTAATACTGACCTTGTTTTATCCAATGTAATTCCTTCTACTTTTATCAGCTGTTAAATGCCTTTTGTAGGTGTTTTCTAAAGTTATTTATTATTTTCATTTTTTTGCCTGTTTTTTATCTGTCCTCTAATCCCTTTTTTCTATCGTTTGTTTCATTTTGTTTGCCTAGCGTTAAATGTATTTTTTTGTTCTTTCCTGAAGACATTCTTTTATTGTTTGTCTGCTTCCTAGTGCATTTTGTTGTTTTCTAAAGATATTCTCACTCTCTTTGTTACTTATAAAATATTTCTTATTGCTTTCTAAAGTCACCCTGATTCTGTCAGTCTGTTGCCGAGTGCATTTTGCTATTTTCTAAGCTATTCTTTTTCTTATTTATTACAAAATGCATTTTAGTATTACAATTTTTTACCTGTTTGTTTATTCATTTGCTAAATCAATGTTTATTCTATTCGTCTGTTTCCCAAAATATTTCTACTGTTATTTAAAACTGTTTATTCTAAGATGTTATTTGATGCATTTCTTGTTTATTTGTTACATAATACAAGTTATCTTCATCCTTTTTTATTTCCCAATGCATTCTTTTGCTGCTATCTAAACATATTCTGTCAATAAACGCATTTATCTTCTAGTAAACGCATTTCTCTATTATTGGTTAGTT
>NW_020870096.1:628831-656331 GCF_003789085.1 Penaeus vannamei | reverse complement strand
CTCCCACTCCCTCCTTCCTTCTCCCTCCCTCCCCTCCCTCTCCTTCTTTCTCCCTCCCTCCCAATCCGACCCTCTCCTTTCTTCTCACCACCCTCCCCTCCTTCTCTTCTTTCTCCCTCTCTCCCCCTTCTTTAACATCCCTCCCTCCCTCCCTCCTTTTCTCTCCCCTTCTCTCCCTCCCTTCCCTCCCTCCCTCCCTCCCTCCCTCCCTCCCTCCCTCCCTCCTCCCCCCCTTCCTCCTCCCAAGAACTGATTTAGACTCGTCCCTCCCTTCCCCCCTGCAGCCGGAGATGACCGAGGACCGCGTGGCTGTGGTCGAGGAAGCCTTCGCCAAGCTGGACCAGAGCGGCGACGGCGTGGTCACCCTCGACGACGTGAAGGACACCTACGACGCCTCGCACCACCCTCGAGTCCTGTCCGGGGAGAGCACCGAGGAGGAGATCCTGCTCAAGTTCATCGGGAGGTTCGAGGGAACACCAAGGAGGACGGGAAGGTGGGGCGTGTGTGTGTGTGTGTGTGTGTGTGTGTGGTGTGTGTGTGTGTGTGTGTGTGTGTGTGTGTGTGTGTGTGTGTGTGTGTGTGTGTGTGTGTGTACTACGTGTACTTTGTTTTATATGTATGTGTGTCGTATACAGTATAGTGTGTGCTGTAGATGTCTATCTATCTATCTATCAGACCTTTGTTTTATTGTGACATATAGTAAGACAGACAAACAGACCGCTTGTTTAAAGGAGAGCAAAGTAAGCGTTTCACAATCACTCACAATCAATCCACTCAAAATTAAATATCCAATCGTATCAATCCTTTAAAAAAAAAACTTTCGCCTCCTTTCCAGCTGACAAAAGAGGAGTTCCTAGAATACTACTCGGGCCTCAGCAAGTCCATCGATGAAGACGAATACTTTGTCGAAATGATGAAGATGTGCTGGAAGCTGTAAGGCGGGAGATGGGGGTCGCTTTGGCATCACTTAGCCTTTATTCAAGTACCAAGTTGCCTTTGTAGAATCCGTCGGTGGTTGGGAAGCTAAACCAGGAACTCCCCGCATCAACGACCACGCTTGTCCACGCACGAAGATTGACAGTGACTTCAGGAGAGGAGAAATAGACGTGGAGAGAGAGAAAAATAATAATACTACGATATTCAAAGCACTGCACTTTTGGCTTAATTTTTATGAATGTCAGCTTTTATATATATATCACAGAGTATGATTTCAGAAACTGGTCGATGACAAGGGGATAAACAGACTGCGATTCATCCTTTCAGTGCTTGCAATTACAGTCAGAATACCCGCTCATGGCCCATCTATGGTCGCCGTTTCTCCTACTTTTGCAATGGCTACGAACACTTCTTGTCTTTGTAACCCTGGAGCTTGACCTCTAATGACCTGACCTAGCCTCCCGAGCTTCTTGCAGAACTTGATGATAAATAATAATATACAAGAGCTACATGAAAACACGGGCTTTAAATACATACATGCTAATATATGGTCATACCGTCCGTGAATATACACACATATCTGATATGACTCCTGTAAGAGAGGTCAGGTCATGAGTAGACAGACGAAATGACATCAATGCCAGAGTCACAATTCCTGTCATGAATTCTACAAATCGGAAACACCCTTTGTTGTCTTACAGGCAAAAGCAAATACTACCAAGGAATCATTGATAATATTTGCCAACACTGAAATGTTTCTTTCTCGCACACAGCGCTGATGCGACAGACAATGACTGCTTCATCTCAATAAATGGAATAAAATCTGAGTGTTCAATCTTTCTTTGCCTTCTCCAGCTCTCTGTCAACAAGAGAAAAAAGAACGAATTTATTATTATGATTTTGTCACAACTTTTCGTTATTATTGATATATATTCATCATCCTTATCGTTATCATTATCTTCATCATCATTATCGTCATCATTATCTTCATCATTCTTATCGTTATCATTGCTACTATTATTACCATTATTATTGCTAATATTATTACTATTGCTATCATTATTATTCCCCTTATTATCATTATTATGCATATCGTTACTGCCATCATTATTTTTATCATTCTTATGCTCATGATTGTTATCTTATTGTTTCAATTATCATTCTCATTATCATTGCTATTATTATCCACCTCATCATTATTATAATTACCATCATTATCATTAGTATTATCTTAACTATTGCCATTATCATCAGCAGCAGCACATCTTCACTCCTATTTCTATTATCATTTTCATCATTATTGTAGTCATCATTATCCTTTCTACTAATATTATTACTGCTACTATTATCCTTCTCACCATGATTATTATCGTGTTATTGTGGTTATTATCATTATTATTATCAATATTATCATTATCATGATTATTATTATCATTAATATTACTATTGATAGCATATTCTTTATTATCATGATCATCATAATCATTTTATCATTATCATTGTTATCATCATTATTACTATTATCATCATTTGAGCAAAGTAGAAGGGAGGAACGCGAGGTAGAGGAGAAAGGGTGGTGATAAATGGAGGAAGAGAGAAGGAAACGAGAAGAGATAGAAAAGAAGCAAAATCAGGTGAAATTACAAAAAAAAAAAAAAAAAAAAAAAAAATAATAATAATAATGAATAAATAAATAAAGGGAAGGCCAAGGAGAGAATCCTATAACGATGAAAAATAGCCTTCGTTTCAAGAATTAAAATATGTAATACGTATAAGATTTAAAAAACAAAAACAAAAACGCAAACACATACATATTTGCGTATATACATAGGAAATCGCATAAATACATAATGATCATTAAACCAGTATTTTTTTCTGGATATGTGTTAGGGAAAATATTCCATCGGTTCATCAAATAGATTCACGGTTTTCTCACTGAAACCAAGAACTGAACACCAAATGCCGATTTCAAAAAACATTTTAACCAGTTTCTGGATTACGTGATCTGTTATCTGTCTATATAGGAAATTTACCTATAGATAACACTGCCCTTCCTTTCTCTATGAAAAAGAGAAAAGAGAAGGAGAGAAAGAGAGAGAGAAGAGAAGAAGAGAGAGAGAGAGAGAGAGAGAGAGAGAGAGAGAGAGAGAGAGAGAGAGAGAGAGAGAGAGAGAGAGAGAGAGAGAGAGAGAGAGAGAGTTTGTATGAATGTGCGTAAATACGTGAGTGCGTAAACATTATCTGTTAAATTAAAAAAAAAAAAATCAAATCAAAGATCAAAATAATACACACACACATGTGTGTATATCTATATATCTATATCTCAATCTATCTATTATCTATCTATCTATCTATCTATTCTATCTCTCTCTCTCTCTCTCTCTCTCTCTCTCTCTCTCTCTCTCTCTCTCTCTCTCTCTCTCTCTCTCTCTCTCTCTCTCTCTCTCTCTTTCTCTCTCTCTCTCTCTCTCTCTCTCTCTCTCTCTCTCTCTCTCTCTCTCTCTCTCTCTCTCTCTCTCTCTCTCTCTCTCTCTCTCCTCTCTCTCTCTCTCTTCTCTCTCTCTCTCTCTCTCTCTCTCTCTCTCTCTCTCTCTCTCTCTCTCTCTCTCTCTCTCTCTCTCTCTCTCTCTCTCTCTCTCTCTCTCTTCTCTACTACCACACACACACACACACACACTACAGACAAATGTGTGTCTGTGAGTACAATTATGCATAAATATACTACATGTATACATAGAATATATATAGATAGATTTATAGATACATACATACATACTTAAATACATATATGTATGTATTATGTATATACATACATACATGAAAAAGATAGATAGGTAGTTGAAAGAAGAGATATTTACATATCATATATATATATATATATATATATATATATATATATCAAATGTGTGTGTGTGTGAGTGCAATTATGTATAAATATCTACTACTCTCTCTACATACATATATAGATAGGTAGTTGATATATTTACATATGCATATAATATATATATATATATATATATATATATATATATATATATATATATATATATGTACCACACACACACACACACACACACACACACACACACACACACACACACACACACACACACAACACACACACACACACATACTGGACACACACACACACACACACACACACACACACACACCACAACACACACACACACACGTTCACACACACATTTACACACTCATGTGTATGCATTTATATTTCTAAGTCATATCTTTAAGATTTCCAGACAAATTTACACCACATTCTTCGAAGGATTCGCTGGCGACGAACTGATCGGTTTGGTGTTGTAAGCGACGCAAACAGCGACCAGCGGAGGCGAAGCAACGTTTGTAAACATGGACAGCCCGAAGAAGCTCAAGGTAAATTATGTGAAAACGAAATTTCATGCTTATCGAAGGTGTATCTGGTTTACCTTTTTGTGCTTTTCAGTCATTGGTGATAATGAATGTATAAACAAATTTTGGGTAAGTATGTAGGGTGGTTGAGGAACAAACTTTTGGTATTTTCTTTGTGATTCTCTGTAACACAGATTTTCAGCCTTATATAGAAAAGTATTTTCTCCAGTTCTTGGATATGTTTTTAAAACGCGTTATATACTTCTTTACAAGATACAGCACGGGGTAGTTAATTGAATTTTGTATATTTAGTTTGAAATAATACCGCTACCTACCTCGCATCTTACCTCCATGCCTATCAACACGCAGTCAAAGGCAAACAAATCTCCATCATATATATGCTTACAAGATGGAGCTGTAAATCTCTGTGGCCGTGAATTATTGGCAAATCTTACTTGCAGTGTTCTTAGTACTGCTAATTTTGACAAAAATAGGTTGTACTTGATGCAGCATCAGCAACAGTATCTTTGGTCATAATGAGAGTGGTTTGGCATCTAATGTTTGTGATTATTTTGGCCTCCATGTCTTTACTTTGGCAAAGGACCATTAAGCCTGTACCATATGTATTATGCTGATTTGTCATCCGATAAGGAACTACTCCAACCTTTATCTCAGATCATATAGTAGAGATTTGGATACCTTTACTAGATTGCTGTAATTGCAGAGACTACAGTAACCACACAAAACATGACGCTCATAACAGCAGTTTGTATAAAGCATGAGGCTCTATCCAGATATGATATATAAGATGAGAATTGTTTGACTTCTACTCTAACAAAAATTAGTTGTTTTTATTACAGCCTTTTGGTTTGAACAGATACTGTAGGAATGCATTATATTTAAAGTATGACCCGTCATCACTTTGTTGATCTTTGTTGATTTAGAATATCATGTACTGTGCTGACATTGATTTTCTGAGGAGTCTGTCTTAGACACTGGGGAATAGATATTATGTTTATTTATTTATTTATTTATTTTTCATTTAAGAAATTACAATATAGTTGAGAGACAGTGAAGGGAAGATGTATAAAAGAAACTCATTCAGGTAATCAAGAATCCTTTTCAATTAATGGCCAAAGTTCTTGTACTGATATATTTCTTCTTATTGTTTTGCCATTTCCCAAAGGTCAGGGATCAGTTAAGAAATGTGTGTAGCTGAATTAAACAAATCTTTGTCTTTCAGAGATACAGACGCGAAGATCCAAAATCTTCCAGTGATGAAGAAGAGGATTCATACGAACCTTACATCCCCGTTAAGGAAAGAAAGAAGCAGCGGATGAAGCAGATACTGAAGATATCTCAGGTATTTTCTTTTTTCTTTTGTGGCTGATGGTACTTATTACGTAGATAATGATAAATATATGTATTTTGACACAAACCAAATCAAGATTGTGAGTTTTGTATTGTTGATATTGTATATGCAATCTATATTGTGGTAAATTAGTTATCCATATTTGCATATTAATACACACAGTTCATTTTTTCTTACTCCGTTTATAACCCGAGTTTATTCAAAGTATTACTTGTAATATCTATAAAATAAAAAGGGGTTTATACTCTCATTAGAGAATATGAACATGCGTGTAAAACTTCATTTCTAACAAATATTTACTTGTAACAGGATGAGGATGCAAGTACAGACTCATGGAAGGAAAGAGAGCAAAGAGAACAAGAGGAGGATGTACAGGAACTGGCCAGAAAGAACAATATCTCCCTCTTGGACCAGCACACTGAACTCAAAAAAATTGCTGAAGGTGAGATATGGTTTGTTGGCTTTAAGATGGAAAGATCTGTAAGCTGCATGTCAGATGTAACCATGAACAGTAATTGTATAATCAAATTTCTCTAATCTATTTGAATATTTTGATAAGATCTAAAGCATTAAAGAAGGCTAAAATTCTTTTTTTTTTTCTTTTATAGCTCGCAAAGAATCAGAATTGGAGAAACAACGTCGAGAAGAGAAACGTCTCTTGGAAGCTGTGGCTGAGAAAAGAGCTCTGATGGGTGTGTCTGAGTTGGCGCGTGGTGTACAGTATGAGGATTCTGTAGTTACAGCTTGGAGACCCCCAAGGCGCATATTGGCCATGGATGAAAAAAGGCACGAAAGAGTGCGTAGGAAGTACAAGTGAGTACTTTGAAGTGCATGAAGGGACTGATTTTTTTTTTTTTTTTTTTTTTATGTATGTATACTCAAAGAAATTACTAATATTTTGACATTGGATACTGAATGTTGAAATTAATCAAAACTGCAATGTTATTTGTATGTGTGTATGTGTTTGTGTGTGTATGTATTTGTATGTGTTTGTGTTTGTATGTGTTTGTGTTTGTAATTTGTATTTGTATATGTATGTGTATGTATGTGTATGTATGTATGTATGTGTATGTATGTGTGTGTGTGTGTGTGTGTGTGTGTGTGTGTGTGTGTGTGTGTGTGTGTGTGTGTGTGTGTGTGTGTGTGTGTGGTGTGTGTGTGTGTGTGTGTGTGTGTGTGTGTGTGTGTGTGTGTGTTGTGTGTGTGTGTGTGTGTGTGTGTGTGTGTGTGTGTGTGTGTGTGTGTGTGTGTGTGTGTGTGTTGTGTGTGTTGTGTGTGTGTGTGTGTGTGTGTGTGTGTGTGTGTGTGTGTGTGTGTGTGTGTGTGTGTGTGTGTGTGTGTGTGTGTGTGTGTGTGTGTGTGTGTGTGTGTGTGTGTGTGTGTGTGTGTGTGTGTGTGTGTGTGTGTGTGTGTGTGTGTGTGTGTGTGTGTGTGTGTGTGTGTGTGTGTGTGTGTGTGTGTGTGTGTGTGTGTGTGTGTGTGTGTGTGTGTGTGTGTGTGTGTGTGTGTGTGTGTGTGTGTGTGTGTGTGTGTGTGTGTGTGTGTGTGTGTGTGTGTGTGTGTGTGTGTGTGTGTGTGTGTGTGTGTGTGTGTGTGTGTGTGTGTGTGTGTGTGTGTTGTGTGTGTGTATAATTATATAGATATTCTATCTATATATTCTATATATATGTATATATAAATATAAATATATATATATTTATATATATATATATATATATATATATATATAATAGTTATTTCTTTTTAAATTTAGTTGATTTCTTTGTCTTTATTAGATTTATGATTCTTAATCCCTTGTAGAAAGTAAAATTTACAAGTACTTTCTATTTTGGTGTTAGTCTAGGTTAGGTCTTCTCATTTAATATCCATTGTCATTGAGATATAGAATCACAGAGTAATTATTATTTCTTTACTTATGTTGTATATTTCAAATATTATTTTGTAATGAGAATGCTATGATTTACATAATAAACACCTGAAGTATTTGAGAAATATTGCAGAGAGATAGGAAATAAGCTAGGTTAGAATACAAGCATTACACTACTATATAGATTTGGACTTTTGCATCTTTACAGAATCTTAGTTGAAGGGGACGAGGTTCCTCCACCACTTAAAACTTTTGCCGATATGAAATTTCCAAGATGCATCATCAAAGCCTTACAGAAGCGAGGCATTGAAAAACCGTCTCCCATTCAGGTATGCTTTCATGCTATCATCTGTTTTCTCTTTTCACTTGTTTGTAAAAATTGTGTACAGCTAATTCAACTCAAGGAAATAATTACGCATACTTCTTTTGCACGTAATAAATTCTCACTTACCTAATTTTCAGATGCAGGGAATCCCAGCAGCCCTTCAGGGACGTGACATGATTGGCATCGCATTCACAGGCAGTGGAAAGAGTATGGTGTTCATACTACCCATTATTATGTTCTGTTTGGAGCAAGAGAAGAAGTTGCCTTTTATGGGAAATGAAGGGCCATATGGTGGGTTTTCTTCCTTTTTTTATACTTTGTTATATTCATCGTCAGAATCCTGCAATACTTTGTATATCCTGCGTTTATTCTCTATATTAGTATGTATTACATGATATGGCATTGAATTATCATGATTTCAGTTCTTTCATTGTTTCTTAAAAGCTAATTTATCATGACTCTTAACCCATTGACACTGGGTGTATGTGTTGTCAACTGTAGTTTTGTTTTGTCAATTTTGTTTGCACATAGGTGGCTTTAAAAGTCATGTGTGATGGTCATTGGGTATATTGTCAAGTTTCAAGGTAGAATCCCGTATGAAATAGGAGTTATAGCTAGTGCAAAAACTGGTTCAGACTTGTTGCTTCTGATGATCTTTAGCATTTCAAGAGTTTAAATGTATCTTGGATCTCAAGGTTATATTAGTGAGCTATGTTTACTGACTGAGAGAGGATGACATGAGCTCACTTTTACAACTGGTTTACATAATATATATATAAGAAAATCATGATATGAGAAATAACGCAAATAAGTAACACAAAGTCTTCATTTATATCTGCTACTTTGAAAGTGAAACCACTTGTATTAATAGGGTAATTTTTAGAAATTTTTATAAATGTTTGAATCCCTTTTTTTGCTTCTTTTATTTGTAAAAGGTCCCCCTTGATTAACTGCATAAAAGGTAAAGCTAACTTGCCTATGTGTTTCTTTTTTTTTAGGCCTCATTATTGTACCGTCTCGTGAGTTAGCCAAACAGATTAAGGATAACATTGAGTTCATTTCAAAGTTCGTTGAAGCAGATGGTATGCCAGAGTTAAGGACATCTTTAGCTATTGGAGGAGAGCCTGTTGCAGCCGCCATGCAAGTCGTGCGAAAGTATGTATTTGGATGGTGTTCTGATTTTTGTATTCAGAAATTGATATAGTGAACAGTATCTTTAGCACATCAAAGGTGTTTTAGTAGGTTAGGAAAATAGGTATAAGGTGTTCTGAATTTTCTATTTGGAAATTGATATACTGATCAGTATCTTTACCACATCTATGGTGTTTTTGTTGTGGCAAAGCTGATAATTATTGGTACTCTGTTACAGGGGTGTGCATATTATGGTGAGCACTCCAGGACGCCTCATAGACATGCTTGACAAGAAAATGGTTCGTCTTGATGTTTGCAGGTGAGATTTCTCTCGGGTCACTCCATTTTCCTTTCTCTCCTTGCTTTACTTGGTTTGTTTTGTTTTTGTTTTCTTTCCTTTTTCTTTCCTTTCCTTATTTCTCTTCTCATTCCTAGTCCTTCTGTTTTTTTTTCTTTTTCTTCTTCCTTTTCTTTTCATTTTCTTTTGTTTGTTGTATCTGACTGGGTTACTTGTATTATTATTCATATTATCATTATTGTTATTAGTAGTAGTAATAGTAGTAGTAATACTAGTAGTAGTAATTGTAGTTGTAGTAGTAGAAGTAGTAGTAATTTCTTTTTCTTCTCATTCTTCTTCTTTTTCATCATCTTTGTCCTCATTTTGTTGTTTTTCTTCTTTTTCTTCTTCCTTTCATACTGTGGAAGTAGACCTGACATTTTATATATCAAATTAGATATGATTTTACAACTGTATTTACTTTAAAAGCATGATAACATTTGGTGAATAACGATATGTAATTTCTGCAGTTATATACTAAACAAGCATATTTTTTAAATTGCATTTCTCATTTCCACAGATACCTAGTAATGGATGAAGCTGACAGGATGATTGACATGGGTTTTGAAGAGGACGTGCGTACTATATACTCGTATTTCAAAGCACAGCGACAGACCTTGTTGTTCTCTGCTACTATGCCTAAAAAGATCCAGAACTTTGCCCGTTCTGCTCTCGTGAAGCCAGTCACAGTGAATGTTGGTCGTGCTGGTGCAGCCTCAATGAACGTTACCCAAGAAGTGGAGTACGTTAAGCAGGTGAGATTACACTTGATACCTAGGTTTTCTTCTGAACCTGTGGATGCTGGAAACTCCCACTGTGAACCTGGGATTTATTGAGGTTATTTATTTGTTTATTTGTTAATAGATTAATTTATATATATTTGTACATCTTGACTTATTAGGCTGACCCTCACATGCTTATAGCATTTTATTATATAATAATCAGTCTAAAAGAGATGTATTAATTAATTACCATTCACTATAAATTTAGGTAATTGCCACATTAATAAATTGCTCATTTTCATCTCCCCAACAGGAAGCAAAGGTGACACACATCCTGACATGCTTGAACAAAACGTCTCCACCAGTACTCATCTTTGCTGAAAAGAAGCAGGATGTGGATCTCATTCAGGAGTATTTGCTACTGAAGGGTGTGACGGCTGCCGCTATCCATGGCGGGAAGGACCAGGAGGAAAGATCAGCAGCAGTCCAGGCTTTCCAGGTAAGACTGATTGATTGATTAATAATTTTTTTTTTTTTTTAAGCTATTAACATGATTATCCAGCTCAAAAGACTTAGAATATGATTTATAGTATGGAATTGGGGTCAACTGGGAAGTATGTTGCTACTTTGTGTAATAGATATCAAAGTCTGAGAATATTTCTTAAGGATTCTTGAATAAATATTGATTAAATATGGTATAAAAAGAAGCCATTTCTTATCTATAGAACTGTAAGATAAGTAAGCAAAATTACAAGTACAGTAGAAGAAAAACATTATTGAATGTACCTGTACAAAAGTATAATTGGATATTAAAAAATACTTTTTATTTGCAGAGAGGTGACAAAGATGTTTTAGTGGCAACAGATGTGGCCTCAAAAGGTCTTGACTTCCCTGGCATTCAGCATGTCATTAATTATGATATGCCAGATGATATTGAAAATTACGTCCATCGTATTGGGCGTACTGGACGATCAGGCCAACATGGTGTGGCTACAACCTTCATCAATAAGGCTAATGATGAATCAGTGTTATTAGATCTCAAACACTTGCTTATTGAAGCAAAGCAGAAGGTTTGTATAATCTCTTCTTACTCTTCTTTTTCAGTAAGAAAAGTTTCCTTATTTCTGGCACTGTTAAGAGTAAATAAATGTTTAAAGTAATTTGCTTGATATATATCAATAATGTTCCTGGAAGAACATTCTACTAATCACTAATTTGTCTGTTTCACAGGTACCACCCTTCTTGCTTATGCTTGGAGGTGGGGAGGATGATCTCATGGCGGCATTGGAGACCAACGAAGAGGATGAGAGAGGATGTTCATACTGTGGTGGTTTGGGTCATCGTATCACAGCCTGTCCCCGACTGGAGGCCATGCAGAACAAGCAAGCAGCAGGCATTGGACGAAAAGATTATTTGGCTGCTAATGCTGCTGATTACTAAACTCATACATATGCATATAATATCTCTGTATGGATGTGCAAGTACTGCATTATTAATGTTTGTAAAGGAAATATATTTTAGAATGTGTGTATATGAAATGGTATGATTGTTCATAGGAAATATGTGTAGTATTTTTTCCTATGTAAAAAATCTAATTTCAATAAGTCAGCACTTGTATTTATTTCTATTGATAATGTATAATCAATGGATGAGAAGGATTATCTTCCCCGCAGTATTTTATGTCACTGAAATGTACATAATATTGTAATTTTTTCTTTCTCACTAATTATGTTCATGGTGGACATAAGTGTAGTTGATATTCAGGAGTTTTATGATTGAAGATTTTCTTCTGCTGTATTTTAGGAATCTAGAAGAAATTTGTATCACTGAATGTTACAATTGTATAACATAGTGTCGGTTATGTAGAAGAATAGGTATACTTAAATGAATGAGGAATATTATAATGTTATTATTTTATTAACTGTTTATATTTTTTCATTGATTTATAGCCCTAGCAAATAAAAGCAATTATTTGGATTATGTCTTTATTTACTATTTGCCCTACATAAGGCTATAAAAGAAAATTCATTGTTTCTCATGAGACCTTTCTCAAAATTCAAATGCATCACACATTTTTATTGGTGCAGTGAGGCTAAATAAGACAAATTTTGATATGCAATGCCAATAAAATAGACAAGTCTCCATGTACAAAAATGGAATCTTTAAAGAAAATAAAGCTTATAATTGGTGGATACATCATGCATTTGAGTTTTTTTGCTAGTTTTACAGCTTGAGGACAGATTCCATTATTGGTGACTCCTCGGCAAGACTCACTGGTGCCACAGGTCCATATTTGTCATTCTAGTGACTAACAAAGATAGAAAGGTAAATTGGAACATGTTACAGTTCAGACAGATGTACTTTTAAGGCTCTAAGTGGCGAAGCAAACAAATTCCAACTCTTTCCCTGTTTGCCACGCAACACTTAGTGAAATGTTTTGTCAGGTTGATCGTACATCTTGACTTCGCCGCACAGAGCACTGTGTATTTTACCTGAGAAAAGGCAAAGACATTTTGCAATCTGTGGGTTCTTTTGGCGCATTTTCATCAAAGATTTTGAAAAAAGAAATTGATGATGTGGCAATTTTCACATGTGAGCGCTGATGAGAAACCAGATTTTTTTTTAATAGGCCTCATGGTTGATTATGTGACATTTTATTACACAAGTCTACTATCTCCATTTGAATAAAGTTCTTTATACAGTCCTAGCTTTGTTCTTAATAACTTACAAACAGCATCCTTTGTAAAATCATTCATAAATAAGAATCAAACATGGATGAATCAGAAAATTCATAAATTAAATGTTTACAATTTATAGGCAATGTATCCTCAGTAAGATCATCTAGACTTGCCATGTATCCTATATATCCATTAAATAATAATAATTTCTTTCCTCAAAAGAAAAAAATTAGGCCCTCAGTAACCATATTTTAGATTGATAGAATTATATATGCCTTTTTCATAAGGATATCAATAGTGTCAGACTATTTTTGAGCTTGCAAGTGGTACACACATAGCTCGCTGACCAGTTGACAACTACAAGCATGCATTTGACTGGGAAATGAAAATAAAAAAGGAGTTACAAATCCACTCCCTTAAAGAATTATAATACAAATAATTGCCAATTGGAATAGGTCATATTTCTGACGTTACCATCTACTTCTTGGACTATGGTCTGTGAAGTATAGTGTAGCCTGTATTATTCACTGCATGGCTTTTGGGCCTAATTGCCAACCTTCTAACTGGGAAAGTTTATTATTACATAAAATTTATTACTATATAAATCCCAATCTTGAAGGTTTCTGTCTTAAAGTTCATATGCAGTAAAGTTAATTCATTGATATCAAATCAATTATACTTCTAAAAGAATGAGTAAAGTCAAGACTATAGTAATGCAAGTACTTACTGTGATTATATCATATCATGTAAAAAATATATATATATATATATATATATATATATATATATTATATATATATATATATATATATATATATATATATATATATTATATTATACATATGTGTGTGTGTGTGTGTGTGTGTGTGTGTGTGTGTGTATATAATGTATATATATATATATATATATATATATATTATATATATTATATACATAGCATAGATAGATAGATAGAGATAGATAGATAGAGATAGATAGAGAGATAGATAGATAGATAGATAGATATAGATAGATAGATAGATATAGATATAGATATATATATGCATATATATATATATATATATATATATATATATATATATATATATATATATATATATATATATATATATATATATATATATATATATATATATATATATATATATATATATATATATATGTATATATATACATATATATATATATATATATATATATAATATATATATATATATATATATATATATATATATATATATATATATATATATATATATATATATATATATATATATATATATATATATATATATATATATATATATATATATATATATATATATATATATATATATATATATATATATATATATAATATGTATGTATGTATGTATGTATGTATGTATGTATGTGTGTATATGCATATGAATATACATATTTAATGGTGCATGCATGTGTATAAGCGCGTGTGTTGATATTAAGAGAAAACAGTAAATATTAAAAAGTAACAGAAAATCATTAGAAATATAGAAAACAGTTTATGCTCGTGCATTACCCACTAAAGTGTACAAAGCCTGAACCCTCAAATTCAAGAAAACCTTCCCATGTTCCATAAATTGAGTTGGATAAATGTATAATGTATGACAGCGATGTGCATGAGCATAACGAAACCATCGTGATGACTCCATTATCCTTATTACGACGCAAATTTAAATCAGTGTGTTAAGACTGGCCGGGCAGAGGTTGGCAATCCTGAATCCTATTTTAGAGCCAGCATCGCCCCATACCGGTCTTACCACTCCCTAGAAAACACACCAAGTAAACCCAATAAACCAAAGAAAATGTCCATAATGACCCAAATCCCGGGATATTAAGCATTAAAGCCTCCAGAGCCTGAAAAAGCGGCCGGAGTGGCGGCGCGGCGCGGTTGGTAGCAGTGGCGCTCCTCGCGGATTGTTTATGTTGTCTCTCTCGGCGTCGCCCTCGGCCTCCTCTCGCGCCGCCTAGGATTTTCCTCCTGTCACTCTCCCCCGAAGGAAGCCATGACTCTCGCCTACCCCAACCAGCCTCCTCAGAGGGGAAGGCCGCCCCCGAACTCCGCGCAGATCCAAAAGGTGGGGTTTAGGAGGCTGTGGAAGGGTTTGCGCGGCGGCGGGTCGGGAAGCCCGGCGTCCGTGCTCCATATTGGCTCCAAAGCCTTTTTTTCGGGAATGGAAAGATTTGGGTCGGGTTCTTGGGGTCTGGGCTTCCTCTTCAACAGGGGCTCTCGCTTATGCTTTCACAGTCTCTGGTTTTGTTTGTCTGTAGCCTAACCGTAGTCTTGTGTTGGTTGAACAAGGGCTTATTTACAAGTTTGTCTCCTTGGCTGTACTTCAACTCTAATTTGATGCTTGTTCGGCGAGGAATGAGATAGTAACCCTATAAAAGTTTGAGGAAGAATGTACTATTATAATTGTGGTTTAGTTTGTAGTAACAAATCATGATACAGGTTATACTGACCTTGGTTTTCCGGTATTACAATGTACTACCTTTCTTATTCAAGTTCCATGAAATCTTCCTATCAGAGAATGTGTACATGCTGCATTATGCAAGGGCTTGTAGTATCCTATTAAAGCTAAAACTATTATTATATAATATTGGTGGAAAATCTCTAAGTGTTCATAGTGGTATTTGTTGAAGAATTGGTAGCTTGAGAAAGAAAAAAATAATGTGCCAAAGAATTAAGTGTAGATTGATTGGTTAGACCTATTGCAATGGGGAGTTTGTGGTAGCAACAGTATTAACCTTATTATCTATGCAGGTTATGAATTATACATGGATAATTCCTAGGTTAAATACTAGAATAAGATAACAGCAATAAGTAATGATAATATTCACTTATAACTCTTAAGTGGCTTGCATCCATATAGTCTTTCGTATAAGAGAATTACGAAATTTTCATGGAATGACAGAGCTTGTACTGTCTTCTTGTTTGACAATAAATTTCTGGGGCAATCTGCAAGCTCTGTTTGGTTTGATATACATTGTGTAGGTTTGTGGGCCTTCGCCAAGAGCACCATCACGCTGTAATGGTTACCTAATATGTGCTACTTAGGTTGTTATTGAAGAAGTTCCCCCCCCCCCCTTTTCTTTCTTTCTTTCTTTCTTTCTTTCTTTCTTTTTCTTTCTTTCTTTTTTCTTTCTTTCTTTCTTTCTTTCTTTCTTTCTTTCTTTCTTTCTTTCTTTCTTTCTTTCTTTCTTTTTTCTTTCTTTCTTTCTTTCTTTCTTTCTTTCTTTCTTTCTTTCTTTCTTTCTTTCTTTTCCAAACAGACTATCAATGACAGGATTAAAAACCATTACCTTGAAATTAGAAAAATATAAAAAGACATCAATTGGAAGAGTGGTAAAAGGAAAAATCCAAAGCCAATTTCATATTTTGAATCAAAGAAAGCGGGGAAAATAAACGTAATACGATTTAGGCTTTTATTAGAGCTAACCTTTATTATGCCAAGACTTGTACGATTCTACATCTTGTGGCAGTTTCATGATGTGTACATCAATAGTTAATAATTACATAACTATCTGCGTAGATACAAATCTAATAATTTGTACACATGGAAATCCTTCTGGATCACTTCACTGTTTACTGATAACGTTCTATTATCCAGCATGTTTGAAGGAAGAGGATAATAGTCGACACAACTGCTCACCAACATTAGCCGCTTTTTACCAATGAACTCCCCTCTAGTAAGCAAATATTCCCCAAAATAAGGGTGTTAAATCTTTGGCAGGTTGAAAAAGTTTTTTTTCTGGTTCTAAATCATGTTCAAAGTACTTATTGTGGTTATTGTTGCATAAGGAGACAATAGTTCTGTGCTTTGCAGTGAGGGAGTTTTGCCCGCATACCCACTGGGGACATGCGGAGATTTATCCACTTGAGTATAGATCTGTGCTCTTTCATGAGTATTTAGAAAACAACTTATACTTTCTGCAAATAATTTTCCTAACAATGTTCTGCGTGTTCTTGAAAGTTGTTTTTTTTCTCTCTATTCCTAGACACGATTTGTTTCAAATATCTGAATTTTTGTCTGTCACCATGCTATTGCAAAATGTATGTATGTATGTATTTATTTATTTATTTATTTATTTATTTATTATTTATTTATTTATATTTATGGAACATACTTTTACATAAATTTATATAAATTTAATGAATTTCAGTTGCTGGATGAAAATTCCCAACTGATCAAGACTATCACCGAGTACCAGAGTCAAGGGAAATCTCATGAAAGTTTTCAGTAAGTAATACACCATTCCCAAGAGTTTTTCTGTAGTAAATCAGTTGTGGTAATATGTTATGATCATTGGTAATAGTAGGAGTTTTGATTACATACTACTGTGTTGTATCCTATTGAAGTATCTTCACAATGTTTTTTTTTTTTTTTTTTTTTTTCATCCATTCATTCATTCATTCATTCATTCGTAACATTTTACACTTAACCGATTGATCCTTAGGATGGCATACACGCCATGTCCGGTGTGATTTTAGTTTAGTTGACACAGATGGTTCCACAAGGGCAAAGTCACTCTTGATGTGCCCTAAAAAGAAAAAAATTGTTCCAGGTACCAACAGTCACTCCATCGCAACCTGATGTATTTGGCTTCAATGGCTGACAACTCGCAAAACATGGCCCAGCTCCTCCCGGTAAGTTATTTATCAATGTGTTTTTCTTTCTATTTCTTTAATCTTAGATTACTGGAAGTAATATTTCGATGTTATTTCGTGGCCACCAAAGCACTTAAATGGAATTTGGACATTTTAATTACCCAAACTGGCAAAGTTAATAGCATCGTTATCCTAGATAAGTCATATTATATATATAAAGCTCATTCCCTCATGTTTGTGTTTGACTACATTCCTTCCCTGCTGACTAACTCCTCTAAAAGAATAAATCCTTCCATGTGAGCATTTGTGGACAGTTACCTAAGCCGAGCCTTGTACCAGTACCCTTGTGGGCAGTAATTATGCATTGGCTAGTAGTCAGATGACGCATGGTGGCATGGACCGTGCTTCTCTGTGACTGCACAGAAAATTTTGAGAATTGTTCAATTCATTTGTCCCAGCAAAGACTGATCTCTTCCAGATGCTGAAGTACAGGTCTTAGTCATACCCTATTGTCGACATGGTTGATACATTTAAACTTGAGAACAGGATATTCCCTACCATAGATGTTAGTGACAGCACAGTAGGCATGGTTTCACAGACTGAACAAAAATTACTGAGCACCTCTAGATCTAAAAGGGTGCCAGTATATATACCTTAATGATAAAGGCAACTCCAATGTGGCTGTGATGCCCGTGTTTTTGTGCTCAGCCCAGCCAGTCAACCTTATTCACAAGACTAACGTAGACCTGTAGAGCATTTAGGAAAGTGCCACGTTGACTTTCATTGCCAGGAACAAGTGGGAACGCATGAGGTGAGCAGTCATCACAAATGACTGCTAATGTGGCACTGAAGGAGCTCTGATTTATGTTGGCTGCAACAGTACCTCCACAATGAGGACATGATAGCAGGATATCAGATCTGATAGCATTGAGCTAGTTATCTGTATCGTGTCGATTGCAAACGTAACAACAGGCTCGGTGCTTATGTTGTCAAAAAGGCTTTGATGCTTTGCTATATGCATAACGTTTGCTAAGTCGGTACTGGCTAAGCTAGGAACTGGTGAACTTGCACATGATGTTTCTTCCGACCACTGTTTGATTTCAGACAAATCAGAGTCGCTGAGGTAGAGATGAAGGGAACATTCCAAGAGCGAACCTGGACTGCAGACGATAACAGGAATAGGAGTGTCACGAGATGCCCACGGAATCAGCTCTGAGGGAGAGAACGAGGAGGGAGGGGGAAGGGAGTCACAAGACATACCCGGAATCGGCTCTGAGGGAGCAAACCAGGAGGGAGGGGGAGGGGAGTTGCTTGACGTACTTGGGACAGACTCTGAACAAGTCAACAAGGAGGGAGGAGGGGGGGAATCACACGATGAGTCAATCAGTCGCTCTGATGGAGCAGCTGATGCTGAGTGATCACAGGAAGCTAATCGTTTCATAAATATATCTTTCATTTGCTTCCGCCTCTGCGACAGCAAACTTGCCAGTTAATGAAGGTTTTCTGTGGGACTAATGCTTTGGGATACTACTGTAATTGTAACTAGGAACCTATGGAAAAACGTACAACTGGCCTTTGTTTATTGTTTCTCTGGAGTCAAATTTGCAACTGAGCAAAAAAAAAAAAAGTTTATTAAGGTTAGAAATTAGTTCTCTGATTGATTGGGCAGACCCATGGGCAGTTGCCTTCACAAAATTCAGCTCATTGATTGATTAACTGTACGCATGTGCAGGTATAGCAAGCATATTAATGAAAATAGGAAGGGATAGCTGTCTGTTGTCTGGGGATAGACAGGAGTACTAATGGGTAGTACCAGAGGCACACTCAGTCACACTCACACCCACAAAATATAGGGTAACTTGGCTTGAAATTGTAATTTAAAAGTATACCTTATTGATTTGCCTTTGTCTTCAAGGGGTAAGCATTTTTCATTATGATTTTACTTCTATGATTTGTTTTTGAAAGTATGGAGCTAATTTTTATGTAATGTTTTCTATTAATGCTGAGCATTGTTTATTAGCCCCCACAGGTTCCAGGTCAGCAAGGTCAAGGAGGAGATGGCCCGCAAGGTGGGCCCCCACCTGGGCAAGGTCCGCCAGGGCCACATCCACCACCAGGGCCATATCCTGGACAACAACCAGCCCCCTACAGGCCTCCTGGTCCCCCTGGGATGACTGGAGGCACCACCAGGAGCCTGGGGGGGCAGCATATCAGGCATTGGTACCCTAATGCAGGACCAGCGCCATATGGAGCTTACCCTCCACGGCAGCACCCTGGGAAGTTCCACCCTGGCAGTCACCCAGGCAGCCATCCAGGAAGTCACCCAGGTTATGGAGGTCCAATGCCAAATGCTCAGCCTGGATATCAACATCCTTCAGGACCAGGGTATGGCCAAGGATATCCTCCTCCTCCTGGCAGTCAGTATGCACAGTATAGACCATCTCCTGGGCAAGGACCTCCCCAAGGACAGTTTCCAGGCTATGAGCAGAGCCGATACCCAGCTTATCAGCCACCACCGCCATCAGGGCCCCCATCAGCTCCACACTGATATGTTAACCATCTCGGTGCTAAATGTTATACCATAAACAGCACGTACCTGTCAGATCTATGTACAATTTCTCAAGTAGGTGGGTAGAGCTCTTTTTAAGTAGCTAATTACTCAAGACAAATTTATGATATGAAGGCAAGGAATGAATGAGATGTTTCTTAGATTAATTAAAGACAGTTGATGTTGGCTTTAGCATTAGAAGGATGAACAGAATAAATGGAGGTCTCTAAAATTAACATTTTCTTTTTGAAATGATACATGTAGTTTTTTACTTTCTGTAATTTCATGGATCTGATTATTTTCTAAACACTGCAGTAGTAAGATGAGTTAATAATGTATCAAACTTTATTTTATCTTTTTTATTTTGTACGGAGCATTTTGAACCAAAGTGGAGAGACTTGTTTTAAGAGAGAATAAATAATTTCAACAAATCTACTAAGCATTCACTTTGTTCCTAATTCTATCAATAATGACTGGTTTTCTCATAATAATATCTTAGTATAAGAGAAACTTAGAATGTTTATTACATTTAGTCACTAAAATTTCAGGTACTAAGATTATATTAAAATTATTATTTTTTCTATCAAGTTGAAGATGCACTGGAGAGTTCGGTGATAATTGTCTGAATAGCACTTGAATTTCAGGAAAATGTGACTTCAGTCTGTTGAACTAACAACAGTCATCACTAACCCTTCAAGTTTATCTTCACTTATATTAAAAAAAAAAAAAAAAAAAAAGAATATAGTAATTCACTGTAAATTGTGCATTTCTGTTTCTATTTGCATTTTTTTTAGCTCATGTATTATTTTTTCTATATCGTGTAGATTTATTTTTTCTTTTCATAATGAGCTTTTCATATGATTTGCATTTCATAGAAAGTAATTGTAACAAACTTTCTTGGTCTTTCCATATTAGCATGGAAAGCCTCGAGTGAAAGTTCATTAAAGCTCACGGAAAAGAAAGGCAGTGCTTTCATTACGAAGAAAATTTTACGAATTAGGTTCATTGTACATATTGTAAAGTGATAAACTTTGATGAGTCACAAAAGAAACTAGATGAATATTTAATTGGAAGTAAAAATTGGTCATTACTTGTGTGGAAATAGGGATGTAAAAAAAAAGAAAGGGAATGCCAGAGCTTTAATATTCTTTGATATTTTGGTGTTAGAATGAGGATTAAAAACACTCATTTGCCATACAGTATTTCTTAGCTTTAATGATCATGTCAGTAATTATATTGGACTGATACTTATAAAAAGAATTGATAAAATTCATGTCCAGCAAGTAAACTGATAGTAATATCTATTATTTGAGAAGTCAGCATAAAAGCTATCCTGATCCACATTGAAACTTTGGTTAACTATTTTGAAAAGTTTCTGTTTAGCCTCCTTTTTAAATGCAAAAGTCAATATGATTATAATCAGATTTTGGTTGTTTTGCATTGAGTGGCACCACAGAGATGCAAGTCACATTTTTCAGATTTGAATGAAATTTACTTTCGACATCTTTATTGTTATTGTCTTTCGTATTCAAACCTACTTCAAGGTGAATATCCAACTGTATACGATAAACAACTCGCTATTGATATTGCTTCAAATTTATTGTATGACTGGCAGAATTGCAGTTGTATATGACTATGTCCATCTGTTGAAGTAAAAGCATTAAGGATTCATTCTTTTATTAAAAGAATGGCTTTGAAAATATTTAACAATCATCTTAACAGCTAATCCTGTGAATTTTTTGTTGATGACATATATACCCGTGAGAGGTTACTCCCTAAAAAGGTGCAGTGGCTGTAATCCTGTACATAGGTTTTAATATTTTTATATCATTTAGCAAATTTTTAGAATGTCGTGCTGTGCATTCGACATTAGGGTCTTAAATTATCCTTTTGGAGGATGTAATCGCCTCAAGTATTACTACCTTCCCTCTTTCTTTAGGTCCTTTTTTTCTGTAAGGAAAGTTTGCATTTGATATCCCTTCTTTAGGTTCTTCAGCTTGATACAATATTTACAAGTAATCAGCAGGACAAACTTTGTATAAGTCAAGAATAATGTATATGTGCAGTTTTATTGCACTATTTCCTAAGTACTTGTTTGCAAATGAAGTGACTTGTGGTAAATAAAGTATTAAAATAAAGTGAAAGAATACCGTTTGTTTATTTTCAGTTTATATGAATGAAGAGCAAGTTGTATTTATTAAGACTGATAGTGAGGAATCTGCAAACCCTTTACCAAAAAGCCTTTACTTGTAACTGTCAGCAACTGTTGATTGTGTAAAGCAGTGCTCAGAACCATTAGCATAGGATAAAGATCAGCATAGTCGCATTTGTGTTAGAATGCACATAAGTAAAATGGTAAAATAAATAATATTTCTATCTTCACAATTCCCAAGGTTTTTATACACAAAATAATATTTAGTAAGAGCAATTGGTCTAGCAGATTGATGCAAAAAATTCTGCCATTATGTATTGCTTTGCAAAACCCATGTGTTATGTCCAAATCTATGCTACATTAGAAAACCAGTGCATACTTGGAACTACACTACTTACATGTAAATCCTAAATTCTCATTCTACTAATTCCATCTATGAATGGGACCATAACCTGAAAAATGCTTTTCAGGAGTAGCCTGCAGCTAGGCCCATCTTATTAATGAAAGTAATAGTTACCATGCCAAATGTATAGTGCCAGAAACAAAACAGATGTAATATATACAAGTTTTCCTGTAAAAAAGACCAAAATACTCAAGGTAGGTCCTCTCTGACCTAGCAACTGACAAATTATAATCGTCAGTAGCCTTCTATGGCTTTAGGTGTTTCCATTTTTTTGCTATTTCTGATATCTAACACCATTTCATTATATTAGTGGGCCATATAGTCACTGGTCTTGGTCTTTCCCAGTACTCTTGGTGCAAATACCAGTTTTCTCCATTAGTTTCACAAGGTGTGTTTGCCTGTTTGAGTTCTAATTAACTACAGATAGTACTGTTAGTACTTTTTAGCAGTACTCAAAGTAGTTTCATTTTGAAATAGTATTGCTGATATTGTTCCAAACCAGCAGAAATCCAGCTGTATGTGACTTGATTGTCTACCTGTTAAAGGAGTTCTGAATTAATTCTTATATTTAAAAACTGACTTCAAAGGTCCAGCCATCATTTTTATGGACTAGCGTCCCAAGAGATGCCACAAGCTGTTTTGGGAAGTCGTGCCTTTTAATTTACAGATGGATAAATGCTATCAAAATACTTCCTCGTACTTCTCTGACTTAATTAAGTTTTGTTGAGAATGGAAACTAGTTTTAGAACCATCATGGATGTGGGAACAATGCTAGACTGAAGGGAAATTAGAAATCTGTGTTGTGCTATCAACCGAGTAGCTGTGAAACTCCCTAGTTGAGACAGAAAGGACAAGATCCAGATCACCAACATTCATATTGACAAGTGATATGGAGCATTTTGTGGGTGTGAAATAGGTTTTTCTTATCATGATTTCATCTCATTTAACCATATCCCACTGTTCAGTCTTTGTTAGATTATGGTTGAGAAATGAAGCACAGATGCTCTTGAGATGAGTATTCTCACAGGTTATACGCTGAAGCTCAAACAAAAAGAGAATAAGATATACTGTCTATAAAGCAGTGCATGATGAGATATGTAGGTAGTTGGAGAGCAAAAATAAAACGGAACACAATTCTCAGGTACACCAACATTTATAAAGTAATGAGTGGAGAGGACACTATCTATTCTGACAGTAGATAAATACTAGATAGACAGTTACCATACTAGCTGATAGCTGGATAAACATAGGGGTTTTGCTGGAAGGCCTTTGAAATCTCTGAAGGCACCATCCTGTTTGGTTGTTATCGCCATGACAAGAAATGTGTACTTTTTAAATTATACAAACTCAATTGTAGAATTGCAGATTAAAATTGTTGGTCTAAATCCTTTCAGTAAGGTCAAGATACTAACAAATAATTCGATTCTCAACACGCAAATTGTTTTTGGGAGGGGATTTAGATTCAGATTTTCTAGTTGGGTATTTCTACAAGAAACAATAAAAGGGTTAAAAATCACATTAAATACTTTCCCTATGATTGGTCATTATGTTACCATCATCAATATTACATATTTTAGTTTCTATAATACTACACACGCTACTATAAAACTGGCTTCTAAGACATGTTCTATCCTTCAATTTCCCTTGCTGTCCTCTTCATCCTCTCTTAAGATTTATTCACTATACATACATTAAAGGTTAATTAGATATACATATTTTATAGAATGTGACTTCTTTATTAAAAAGAACAAAGACTTAGTTATCAAAGGTATATCTCATAATTGTTTCTATAAAACTGATACAAAGTTTATAATTCATTGATTTAAAGCTGCAAATAGTTTGGATACAAATAATTTACTATTACTGTGTTGAAGAAACAAAGTACTTTTGTTCTTATTTTATTATAAATGGGACAAGTATGACAAATTGCAATTCTGAACTCTATAAAAAAAAACAATCTTCACCATCTGGGAATGTGAATCAATAAATAAAAAATGGTTCTAATATATTCTACAAAAATGGCAGCAAATCCAAACAAGTATTCAGCTCAAGCTAGCAGCTTTGCCTCTCAACGTCTCCTCCTCTCCTTTTTGTTCCTGGAATAAAAAGGAAAAAGGTTTTAAAATACATATGATTTCCTGAATTCTCTTGTTTTTAAAATAAAAGCAAGCTGGAAAAAAGAAACAAAGATGAAAAATAAATGTACAGAGCAAATAAGCATATATTCCTGTTGCATAAGTCTATTTAACAATACCTTACTTTTGCAACAACAAAAGATGACACATGCAAAACAAGACAGCTTTACTTACTTTCTTGGCCCTTTAACAAAACACCATTCCACGGAGATTGTCTGACCTAGGATTACAGAGCCATTTAGACCATCCAGAGCTGCTTGTGCCTCTTTGAAGGTCTCAAATTCTACCAATGCATAGCCCTGTTAGGAAGATCAAGAATCAATAAAACTTACATAAACCGGATATGATACGAGATGCACAATAAAACATTGACCAATCTTAATCATTAGATATGGCATTGCAATTATGGATCACACACCCACCTTCAGGAAACCTGTACGACGGTCAAGGTTCAGGTGGATATTTTTGATCTCTCCGAACTCTGAGAATTTGTCGTGAATGTCATCTTCTTGTGCCTCTTCATGAACACCTGTGACGAAGAGGATCCATCCTTCCACAGCTGAGGGGGAAAATTATCCTTACCTTTTAGTACTTGTCACTGTCTACACATTAAAAATTATCTTGAATTATCAATTAATGTTTAAAAATTATCTTGAATTATCAATTAACGTTTGAAAATTATCTTGAATTATCAATTAACATTTAAAAATTATCTTGAATTATCAATTAACGTCTTGTTATGTGTTTGGTCAATGACATATCTTATATGCATAAAGGTACATATAGACAAGGATGTGTGTATACCTATTTGTATAACAAAGGTATACTCTCAATTTATGAATATTTATCTATAAAAAATATTTATCTATGAAAAACATTTATCAGTACACATTATTTTCTAAACAGAAAATAAAATACAAAGAATGACACTACTTACATCTCTGAGGTCCTGGCTCATCATCGGCTCCATCTACTTCCATGCCCTCATAGTGGATGTCCTCTCGCTCGGAGCGGTCCTCGCCACCAAACCCACGGCCCTTCCGTTTCTTGGCCCTCTCCTTAAGCTTGACAAGACCCTCTGTAAAAGGAAAGGTCAATCATTCAAAAACTTAAACAGTGTAAATCCACATTTTAAAAATTATGTATGGGAAGTTTTAATCAGCAAGATTTCCAATAAATTTGAACTATTTCTTCAGAATATTAACCACTAAATTTCATGCTTGGAAGATGGTAGCACAATTCTTCAAACTGTAAACTACTTCACTCCGATATTTTGCATTTTTTTTTGCTGAGATAAAGGATTCTCTGTGTAAAAAGGTTCTGTTAAAGGTATATGGAAATGAAGCTTTAATCCTTGACTATTAGAGAAAGCTGTTTATAAAGCTCTGAAATAATTCAAACTCCAAACATGGACAAGTTATATAAAGTTATATATCCCACAAACATTTAAAAACATTAAGTAATCAAAATATAGAAAACACAACAAAGATACAATCACAGCTGGAACGCTGTAGGATGATGATGATATTCTCTTTAAGAAGGATGAGACCATCGGAAGTTTATTTAAACCTTCCTAACAGAAGCTGCTAGGACACTCACATGAGTATGTCATTCTATTATATATAAAAAAAAGGGGTAGAAGCACATATAAATCAGTAATTTGCAATAATTTGACAGTGGTCACAGAGACACACACAGCTACAGGCATATGGACATACCCTGATCTTTCACTTCCAAGCTAAGGCAGAAACCTTTATCCCTTGATCGGAGCAATACTTTAGATGAGTGAGCTACGAGAGAGAGAAAGATGAAGGAGGAAGGTGGTGAGCTGTGTGTGCACTAAGAGGAGATTCCTATGAGTGGGATATTGTTTTCTATTTTGGGGTGAAATGGGAAATCATATGGCATCTGTGGAAGAGAAAAGTATATTTCAGGCTCTTCAGTGAGTGAGTTTATTTGGCATCCTTTTATCAAATGGAATGGGAGATTAAGAGCCATCTCAGCA
Source organism: Penaeus vannamei (assembly GCF_003789085.1). Classification (NCBI taxonomy): domain Eukaryota; kingdom Metazoa; phylum Arthropoda; class Malacostraca; order Decapoda; family Penaeidae; genus Penaeus; species Penaeus vannamei. Next base: position 629,721 of record NW_020870096.1, on the reverse strand, counting down.
ACATCCGATCATGACTACCTAGAAACAGAGAGAGAATGCAAAATAAGTGATTTATCTCAGTCTATATTTTCTATGCTATCTCTTCCTCATCTAAAGTATAAAGATATTAAGTTTACATCTAAAGTTAAAGATGTAACCTTCAACCTTCTTGTAAAAGGGACAAGACCTAGCACTGGAAATACAAATTACTGGCAAAGACATAATGGAGAGATGGGAAGATCTTTTGGTGATTTCCTGTAGCACTCCTACAAAATCTGTATTTTTGATTGAGCATGAAATGTTCTAATGAGAGGATAAAATGTAAAACCACAAAAGCTAACTCTTCCATACTCAGTAAATTTCTCCTAATCATTATTGGCATAACAATACAACTAAAAATAAAAAAATAAAAGATAAAACATGATACTACAACCAAAATTGTAATAACCATAATAATGATGATAACCAATGATGATAATGATGATGGTGATCATTAGCATACTTCTCTATTGGCTGACGTAATCTCACACAATTTCCATTTTTTTTTTTTTTTTGATCACTTATTTAGTAACTTGAATAAATTTGTGCTTCACTTTGAGACAGTTGTCTGATTATGCATAAAAAGGATCAATGTATTACATAATCAAAATGGCCACCATGTCCTCGGGGCTCTCTTGAAGGTGGACGATCCTCTGTTCACTATATTCTGACAAGAGAAAACTTAGGACGAAGATGACTGGCTGTGAGCGGCACTTTTCACAAACTTTTTCATTTATCTGTGGCATTACTGTCCATGACTGCTGATTACTTTCAGTACCTATGGCTCAACTTTTTGTCCTCTAAAAGAATATCATATTTCAATTTGTTTTAGTTTAGTGTGTCCATAAAGTAAAGATTAACTGACTGCATGA
>NW_020870096.1:611331-616331 GCF_003789085.1 Penaeus vannamei | reverse complement strand
AAATTTAATAAGAAAAACAAAGACATAAACAGTATAAAGGGACTGTACGCGAAAGAGCAATAATGTTACTTTAAATTGTCAAAGTCTATAAGATTTGAAAGGAGCCACTCCACGTAAACTGACAAAAAAACAACCACTTCTTCCCAGATATTGAAGGACAAACAGGCCTTCAAGTGACAGGCTCACGTACCTGACGGGTGAAGTAGAGGAACATCATCCAGCCACCGACGGCCAGGAGAGGGAAGCAGGCGAACATGAACACCACGATGTTCACCAGGACCGTGCACGTGATCTCGCGGTCCCTCTCCCGCACGCTCAGCCGCTCGTCCCCCCCGCGCCTGGGGGAGAAGGTCGGGTCACGGCAGGTTGTGAAAGATCGATGGCAGTTTATTTTTAGAGGAAAACAAAGACAAAATCTAAAAATCTGAGATCTCGATGTTAAGAGTTTACTATTTTTCTTAAAGGCAATAAAGATAAAAGTGAAATAACGTGATGAAACAGAGAAGGGAAGTAAAATGACATGACACATGATGGAAATTTGTTTTCACCATTGAGCATGTACGAATCACTGCCATTCTTATCTTAATAAATAGAAGTAAATAAATTTTGTTTATATGGCTACACCGTTCAGTTCTGTGACTAAATACGTACACAGAATGGAAATATTTATAACAAATAAATGGAACTGAAAAACCAAATCAAACATCGGGTTTTGGGAACAGTTAGAACTTTTATCTTAGAACTTCTATCTTTAAAACTTAGGGACGTATTAAATAAAACATCTCTTTAACTACGTGTAGGCAAACAGCGCTCCGAAAAGCTCTCTAATCAACCCCCATTTTGCAATCAAACTTTCAGATTTGCAAAGCCAATTTCCAACGTCCCCCCGACAATCAACCCAAGCCAAGCCCTTTGTCTCCGTCGCTCGTTTCCCTCGCTGCTCGTCTCTCGCCGCCCTTGAGCTCACCCTCTGAGACGCCGTATGGTCGCCGTGACGTGGTCGGTGTGGGCGTGGTGCAGCGTCAGGAGGCGCCGCAGCCCCAGGACGTCCAGGACAGACTCGCGGAAGGGAGACAGGGCCACCACGGAGCCTCCGTCGGACTCCACGCCCTCCGCCGACCCCGCGCCCGCCTCTGCTTCGCCTTCTGCGGGAAAGGGGCGTTAGTTGGTTAGTTGGGGTGAAAGGGGACGGTCGCAGGGAGGGATGGTTGGGGAGGAAGAAAGGGAAGGAAGGAGTGTATGAAGAGAGAGAGAGAGAGAGAGAGAGAGAGTGAGAGTGAGAGTGAGAGTGAGAGTGAGAGTGAGAGTGAGAGAGAGTGAAAGTGAGTGAGAGAGAGAGAGAGAGAGAGAGAGAGAGAGAGAGAGAGAGAGAGAGAGTGAGTGAGAGAGAGAGAGAGAGAGAGAGAGAGAGAGAGAGAGAGAGAGAGAGAGAGAGAGAGAGTGAGAGTGAGAGAGAGTGAGAGTGAGAGAGAGATAGAGAGAGAGAGAGAGAGAGAGAGAGAGAGAGAGAGAGAAAGAAAGAGAGAAAGTGAGAGAGAGAGAGAGAGAGAGAGAGAGAGAGAGAGAGAGAGAGAGAGAGAGAGAGAGAGAGAGAGAGAGAGAGAGAGAGAGAGAGAGAGAGAAGAGAGAGAGAGAGAAGAGAAAGGGGGGAGGGATAGTGGCGAATGCAGACAGATTGCATCGGAACCCAAGACCTACCGTGCGTGAGCGTGGCGGCGGGCCCCCTGCACGACGACTGGCGCGACTGCCTGCCCAGCAGCGCCTCCGTGCAGCTCCTGGGCGACGGCCTGGCCAGCTCGGCTTCCCGCTCGAAGGAGTCGGCGCCCAGGTTCTCCATCAGGGACGACGTGGCGGCCGCGGCAGGCAGCCCGCCCTCGGCCGCGGCGCTGCGCCCGTTGCCCTCCGACTTCTTCTTCCTGGAGGTGAACTTGAGCTTGTAGGCGGGCGACGCCGAGTGGTTCGGCGTGCGCACCTTGGACAGGTGGTAGTGCGCGGGGCTCGGCGTGCCCGCCACGCTCAGGGTCACCATGTTGGCCAGGCTGGTGGCGCTCGCCTGCCGCGACAGGGAGCTCTGCGTCAGCTGCAGCGCCGACTTCACCTGGCGCACCGAGCGGTCGCGCGTGTACGAGTTGTACTTGCGGAGCGTCCTGCACGAGAACACGAGCAGCGCCAGCACGGGCAGGCCGACGATCACCAGGGTCACGCCCAGCGGCACGGCGTGCATCAGGTACACCTTGTAGTCAGCTGTTGCGATCTTGCTCTCGTTGTTGATGATGTGCACGTCGAGGGCCGACGTGTCGTAGTTGACGCAGATGTCGTGCTGCTTCTGCGGGCGGTAGATGAAGTGCAGCGACGGCACGGCGAGGCCGCAGCACCACGACATGAGGATGGCAGCGCTGACCCGCCGCGCCGTGACCAGCGAGCGGTAGTGCGTGCGCGTGAGCAGCAGGTAGCGGTCCAGGCTCATCAGGGACAGCGTGTACAGCGAGATGATCATGCCGGACGTGGCGAAGAAGCCGCTGATCTGCGTCACCACGTCCGACACGCCCCACAGGCAGTTGGGGACGTGGCGGAACAGCTGGCCGGCCTTCAGGTTCGCGTAGTAGGGGAACCTCTCGAGGGGAACCTCGCTCAGCCCCACCCACTGATTGTAGGCGGCGTGGCCGCACACGACGGTCCCGATCAGGAAGTCCGTGGCCGCCAGGGAGAAGCGCAGGTAGTACTTGGGCTTGTGGAACTGCGGGCACAGGACGATGACGGCCATGATGACGACGCTCATGAGCACGATGGTCACGGACGCCAGCAGCATGAACGCGAGCACAGCCGTCTCCGCCGAGCGACACTGCCCCGGCATGCAGTCCGACGCCGACATGGAGAAGGTGGAGTGGTTGGTGGCGCACACGAAGTCGCTGGAGCACATGGGCCACGAGTGGTGCAGCACGATCATCTTGGTGATGTTCAGCAGGCACGGGTGGTCCTCCTCGGCCACGTAGTGCATCTGGACCACGTGGTAGACGCCCCCGAGGTGGTGGCGCGCCTCGCTGCCCACCACCTGCTCGCACCAGAACCTCGCGCAGCGCCGGTCCCCGCGCGACACCGCCCTCCGGAACCCCGTCTCCACCAGGAACGACGGCTGCAGGTGCGGGCACTGCGACCACTCGTCTGTGGCACTGCCGGCACTGCTGTTCGGGGTCTGACCGCTGCTGATGCTGTCCGGAGAACCAGAGGCACCAGGAGATTCGCTTGGTCCCCCATCGCCGCTGCCAGTGTCTGAAGATGACATATTACTGAGGGAAGCATTTTCAGGATCCAGGCCCACGAGGTCCTCAGCCACCACGCTTATAGTCTCCGCGTCTGCCGGGCTGCAAGACGAGGAGGAGCTTGTACCGTTGTCATTTGGGCTACTTTCGCCGAAGTTACTTGAACAGGACTTACTACCGCCTCCACTGCGACCCGTACCACCGAGGACGCCCTTGCCTAGCTTATCCGCGCTGGACGAACGCTCAGAAAATCCGAGACTGCTAGTACTGTTACCTGTTTCCAGGTCTCTGTTAGCTTCGTCACTATCGTTGTAGCCGTTGCTTAATCTACCACCAATTAATGATTTGCTGTTTGTACTCTCAATAAGACCCGCATCCCCGCTGGCTTTGTCAATAATCCCCGGATTACTAATAGTATTAAAACTAAGGCCAACGTCACTACTATTCACACCACTAGTCTTCATATCGCTAGCACTTTCAACAAGACCCTTGTCGTTGCTAGTTCTGAAATCGGGTTCGCGGTCACTGCCAGCACTGTCCGCAAAGGCCGAGGCGCTGCCGGCCCCTGCCTGGCCCCCCCTGCCGCCCCGAGTGCCGCCGCGAAAGGCCACATCATCAATCTTCCTCGGTAAACCCTGGGTAATACGGTCGCTAATCCCCGGCCGCCATAACGTGTGGTTGCCTCGCGAAGCGGCCGCCTCGTATATCAATTCCTCTCCCGACACGACCGTCTGGGCGGCCACTCCACTCGCACACACGACCATGACGCCCATCCAAGCTGCCAGGACGCCCATAGGGTTGGCGACGCCCCTTCCTTCCATGTTGCTCGCGATTCAGCCTCGAATCAGCATCCGAGGGATATAATTTCACATCTCCCCATCGTCCTCTCTCGTTCGGATCCCGTTTCGCGATTTCCTCCACTTTGGTTCCACATCAGGGTTTCTTCTTCTTACTCTCCTGCGTCGTCGTCGGACATTTCCACGACATTCCTCGATGCCATTTCCGAGTCTAGATTCTTCGATGTTGATGATTATTATTTCGTTTTTCTATTTGTGTTTCTGCGTCGGCGGAAGGGGACTCTCGACACACACTACACCTCGCCCATTCCATCCCTGCCGAGAGAAGATATCCGGTTCTTGGCATATTTTCGTAATCTCATATCTTTGCTTTTGGAAAGGAAGAGGAAAAAGAAGGGAGAAAAGTATTTTCCAAAAAAAAAAATAGAGAAAAGAAACAGAGATATATATTTTTTCTTTTTCCTTTACTCAGCTTTTACTTTTTTTGGGAAGAAGAAAGAAACGGAAAGAAACACACTTGCTTTTTTTTTCCATTCGCCGGCACGATTCTTGGTAATTTCTACGACAGAAAAAATGTTTCCCTTTCTTTTGTTCCAGCTAAACACATTTTTTTCTTTTAGAATAACGATTTCAACGTGAAGAGTAAGTGAAATGAACGAAATGGCGCAAATAAACAGCAACAAACAAAAACACACAAAAAATAAGGAAAATAACAACAAAAATAGACAAGAACGAAAAACAAAAACAACAAAAAAAGAAAAGTACATCAAAACATAAAGATAGAAAAAAAAACGAACAAACAAGCAAAAAAACGAACGAAAACAACAACGAAACAAACAGAAAACAGAAAAAAGAGAAGAAAACGCCAGCTCCTCTCCCCGTCACCCCGCTGACCGCCTCTCTCTCCCGCCCGCACGCCCTCTCAGCCTGGTCCTCGAGCCTC
>NW_020870096.1:586741-591741 GCF_003789085.1 Penaeus vannamei | reverse complement strand
GAAAGGAAAAGAAGTGGTTACCATTTTTATCTGCTATCCAACTAATTTGTTTTATTACTCACAACTGTGATTTATCAAATGGTCCTGCCTGACTTGATAACAGCAACATAACCCATTAACACCAATATATTTTGAAGCCGAAAATAAAAGATTCCAGGTGGCTACAAAATTAGCGTAAGGGGCTGGCCCAGACACTGCCCATGTGCTGGCCGCGGCCTGGTACTGCGTCGGAGCGCAGGCCCCGATACAGCGGCACACTGGCGCGACACCCAGTAATGTTTACTTTTTCAGGTGTCTCATATGTGGGGCACCCGATGTTAGTGGGTTAATATGCTTAGAAAACATTAATGAAAAATGTTACTTTTGTTCTCTCTATTCTTTCCAATATATGAATAAATAACTTTAAAAATATTATGTACAAGTAATAATAATAATAATATAATAATAATATATAATAATAAGTATTCCCAATATCTATCTGTATATACTGTGTATATATTATATGTATGTATATACATAGGGCAGTCTCTCTCTTTCCCTTTCTCTCGCATCGATATACTTACACAACATTATATGTGTATGTATTTGTAAATATGCAGCTATGTATGTAAAATTCTATGCATATACATCTTTTTAATTTCATACATGAATATATAAGTGTGTGTGAAATACTGTACGTAAAGAAAGAAAATTAAAAATCATGTATGGAAAAAACTATTACTAGATGACTATACTGTTCATGAGAAACTAAAAATCTTTTGAAAATGATTCAGGAGTAAACATCTGCAACAGGTACATAATATATGACTATAATCTACCACTAAATGGTTATTAATAAAAGCAAACCTAACACACCATATTATGGTATATATCCATTTTTCTTGAGTGGAAATCTTATGTATATGAATATGTGTAGTGAATGTGGGTGCATGTGCATGGGTGAACATGAACTTTTTACACATGGAGATATAAACATGTAAATACATATACATATATATATATGCACACATACATATACATATATATATACGCACACATACATATACATATATATATATACGCACACATACATATACATATATATATACGCACACATACATATACATATATATATACGCACACATACATATACATATATATACGCACACATACATATACATATATATACGCACACATACATATACATATATATACGCACACATACATATACATATATATACGCACACATACATATACATATATATACGCACACATACATATACATATATATAAGCACACATACATATACATATATATAAGCACACATACATATATATATATATACGCACACATATATATACATATATATACGCACACATACATATACATATATTTACGCACACATACATATACATATATATACGCACACATACATATACATATATATACGCACACATACATATACATATATATACGCACACATACATATACATATATATACGCACACATACATATACATATATATACGCACACATACATTACATATATATACGCACACATACATATACATATATATACGCACACATACATATACATATATATACGCACACATACATATACATATATAAACGCACACATACATATACATATATAAACGCACACATACATATACATATATATACGCACACATACATATACATATATATACGCACACATACATATACATATATATACGCACACATACATATACATATATATACGCACACATACATATACATATATATACGCACACATACACATACATAAATATATATATATATTACATACACATACATATACATATATATATATACATACACATACATATACATATATATATATACATACACATACATATACATATATACACATACACGTACATATACATTATATATATATATATATATATATATATATATATATATATACATACACATACATATACATATATTATATACATACACATACATATACATATATATATACATACACATACATATACATATATATATACATACACATACATATACATATATTATATACATACACATACATATACATATATATATATATACATACACATACATATACATATATATATACATACACATACATATACATATATATATACATACACATACATATACATATATATATACATACACATACATATACATATATATATATATATATATATATACATAAACATACATATATATATTTATATATACATAAACATACATATACATATATATATATATAAATATATATACATACACATACATATACATATATATATACATACACATACATATACATATATATATACATACACATACATATACATATATTATATATATATACATAAAACATACATATATATATTTATATATACATAAACATACATATATATATATATATATATATATATATATATATATATATATTATATATATACATATACATACACATACATACATANTGTCTGTCATCTTTTCAGATTCAATTATCACTAGTTGAATAGTGTAATGGTGTCAGTACGTACAGGACAAGAGCACTTTATAGAAAGATTCCAATTCCTTGACATAGGAGAATTCGGTGCTGTAACTGAGATAAGATTCAGTTGAAATCGACGTCACAATTTTTCTATTGCTCCCCCCACCCCCCACCCCACCCCAGAAAGTACCCCATGGCCCCCCGTTGGTAACTTTTGACTTAGATGTAATCAGGAGGAAAAACTAAAGAATGAAAGAAAAAAGGGAGGATGTTTAAATGTTTTCTTTTTCCTCCTTTTTCGTGTCTTGACGTGTGTGTGTGTGCGAACTCTCTCGTTGTCTGTGTACTGGGCTTTGGCTTTTGTTTGTGTACGTTGTGCGGATGTGTTTGTGTTTTGAAGTTCAGTAACATGAAATTCAGGAAGGGACTTTTATGTATATGAGGTGACTTTAAAGCGCTTCAGATTAGTTAGGAATGCTAAAGTACTCGCGTTCACTGCACCCAGCATATATGTGCGTGTGTATACTTGCAGAACGTGTATGTTTACAGACTAATCTCTCGTACACTAAAACAATGATTAAAAAAAATCACTGAAGCAGTTCATTCTGTTCACCGTTCATTGCATTCATAGTGGTCGTTGTCGCCACATAGTTGTCTTATACCAGTTAAAAGATAATCGTATTTTACTCTCTTCTATAACATTCAGTTAACTATGTAACTGGATGAAAGACTTATCGTTAAATTGTGAGGATATGTCGTGATATAAAAAAGTCAGGTGTGGTGTTTCCTTGTTTACTTGTTTTGTTGTTGTTTTTGTTGATTTTGGTGTCGTTGTTTTCTCAGGTCTTCGTGTGGGTCAGTTTCATCTTGCTTGTTGTTATTTTGTAATTTTATGTGATCGTTATTTACGTGTGTGAATGTTGGAAGACGACAGTTTAAACTCTATAAATAAATTTTTTTGTTCCATGGATATTTGTATGAAAATTGATCAAAACACAATCTTTTTTTCTTTATATCTAGATATTGCCCCCTCACCCCCCCAGAAATGGACTACAATCTTATTCTTTTTTTTCTATCTAAATATTCCCCCCCCCCCCCCCCCCCCCCCCCCCGACAAAAAAGAAAAGAAATGGAATGCAATATCTATCCTTTCTTCTATCTAAATCCCCCCTCCCCCCCCAAAAAAAAAAAAAAAAACTACAATCTTTATCCCATTTTCTATCTAAACATCCCCCCAACCAAAAAAAAAAAAAAAAAAATGAAAAAAAAAAAGAAAGAAAAAAAATAATAATGTGCTTCCTTATCCACACATGTTCCACATTATCCCTATCGTGAGGTCCCTCTTCCCTACACTCTTTCTTTATCAAATCTGGACTCTCTGGTACATATATCTGTTCAATTTCTACAATTAAACCTCCCTCCCTGTACCCGGTAGCCGAATCCAAGCCAGTAATGTGTACATAAAAGTGTGGAATATAATAGTACACATAAGAGTGTTTATTTGCATCTATTCAATTAATGTACAACAGTAAAAGAACGTCGAGAGAGTATCCAGATATCCAATATATAAAGAGAAATAAATATTGCCTATAACTTGACAAAAAAAAAAAAAAAAAAAAAAAAAAAAGTTACTTGCAGTTTTAATTGAATTGACAGTTTTTCATGCTTGATAATTAAACTGGCATTTTAATTTCATTTTTCTTACCATAATCATGTCAATAGGATTAACGTCATCCATCCATATCGTCATATTATCATCGCCATCGTCATATAATCATCATTTCTGTCATAACCACCATCGTCATCATCGGCATCATTATATCACTACGTCATCGTCACTGTCATCGTCGTAATAATATATGTTCCATGGATTATTACCATGCTATCGACTTTTTAGATGTTCATTCCTTTTTTCTGATTTTTTTTTTTTTTTGCGTATGAACATCGCAAGCCCATGTACGTAAACATACGCACACTCACATAATAATAATGATCATGAAAATCATGATAATGATTTAGTTTCCCTATTTTTTTTCTTTACATTCTATTCATTTCATTAATCTCCATTTCAAATTACAGTAACACAATATCTCCTTTTCTTGACTTCCTTTCCCACAATAATCATTCGTTCTATCTAAACACAGTCTTTGTCTAGAGTCGCCTGCTTGTAAATCTCCCAAAAGCTGAACATTCAAAATCTATATTCATATCGCCTAATGGTGCTTGTCCGTCAAACTGTCTATTTTTCGTGCTTGTGTGTGCGTGCTTGTGTGTGCGTGCTTGTGTGTGCGTGCTTGTGAGGTGCATGATTTTCCCCTTTGCTTTTAACAGACAACTTGCCGCTGTTTGTTTTTCGTTTGTCGCTTAGAGATATCGTTAGAAGATATGTAAATGCAAGGAGCAGATATATATATAAGACTGGAATGTATTTAAGCTTAAGAACATACACACACACACACACACAAACAAACACACTCACACACACA
>NW_020870096.1:570030-572530 GCF_003789085.1 Penaeus vannamei | reverse complement strand
ATATATCTTTATTATGTATCTGTTCAATATCTGTTTCTATTTTGCCCTTCTAACTATATGTTTAAATTGTCTATCTGTTCTATATCTTTATTATGTAGTTTTGCCCTTCTATCAATTTTATTATTATTCTCTACCTTTTCTATATCTTTATCTAGTTTTGCCCTTCTAAACATTTGATTTTTATCATCTATCTGTTCTATATCTTTATCTAGTTTTGCCTCTCTGTCTATATATTTTCATCGTCTATCTGTTTTACGTCAATATATATATCAATCTCTAATTCTGTTGATTTATTTATCTATGTAAAACACTGTTCTATATCGATATATCTATCAATATCTAATTCTGTTGATTTATTTTTCTATATAAAACACTGTTCTATATCGATATATCTATCAATATCTAATTCTGCTCATCTGTCTGTCTAAGACACTGTTCTGTATCGATATATCAATGAGTATCTAATTCTCTTTATCTATCTAAAATACTGTTCTGTATCGATATATCAGTGAACATCTAATTCTCTTTATCTATCTATCTATCTATTGAAAACTATAGGAATCCATTGTCATTTCTCGCGACACAACATTCATATCTAAGGTGACGCCTCTCGATTTGTAATCCTACGAAATCTTACGAAATCTCCGGCTATTACGAAAGGCTATTGTCGATCACGTGATACTGTCATGCGTGTCTACGTGACAATAACATTCAGTGTCATGAAGATATCAGTTACGTAGTACTTGTCTCGTGATAAAGTGCATTTCATCATGCTGCAATTAAGTCATTAAATTTTATCTCTTTTTTTTTTTCTTTCTTCCGATAAGACGGGACTGTCCGGATGCGATCTTTGGGTGTCGAGAAGATGGTGGGGGGGTGGGGGTGGGAGGGGAGGGGATGGTGTCGGGATGTTGCGGTCAGATGATAAGAGAGATATTCCTTTCCCCCCTCCCCTCCCCTTCTCCTCCTCTCCTCCCCTCTCCCTCCCCTCCCCACTTTCGTCGCCTCCTAAACCTCTACTATTCCAAAACATTACTCTCCCCCCCCCTTTCTCCCTCCCCCACTTATCCCTCCCCCACTCCACACCGATTTCTCCCCTCCCCTCCTATCCCCTCTGACCCTTCCCCTTCTCCCTCCCTCTAACTCCCATCTCCCCTCAACTCCTCTCCCCTCCTCCTCTCCACCCCTCTCCCTCCCTCTCTCTGATATCCCTTCTCACCTCCCCTCAACCCTCCCCTCATCCCTCTCCTCTCCCTGCCCTTCTCCTCCCTCTAATATCCCTTCTCTACTCTCCCCTCAACTCCTCTCCCGTCCCCCCCCTCCTCCACCTCGCTCTAATATCCCTTCTCTCCTCTCCCCTCCCTCCCTCCTCCCACTTCGTCCGGTCAGTAACTCTTATCGCTTTGCTTGGCCTTCTTTTGGTTTGTTTGTCTGTCTGGATGTCTGGGTGTCTGCCAGTCTGTCTGTCTGGATGTCTCTTCTCTCTTTCTTTTTTTTCTCTTCTCTCTCTCTCTCTCTCTCTCTCTCTCTCTCTCTCCTCTCTCTCTCTTCTCTCTCTCTCTCTCTCTCTCTCTCCTCTTTCTTTTTCTCTCCCAGTCCCACTCTCTGGCCTTTAACTTAACTCCCCTCACTCTTTTCCCTATCCCTGAACCTCAATTTTCAGTCTCCCCTCTCTCTACTCCCTCCCTAAAAAACTCTATCTCTTCTCTTGCCAACCCCCCTCTCTCCCCTCTCCCCAACCTTAAATTTTTACCCTCTCCACTGAACCCTCCTCTCTCCTTCTTCCCAACCCCACTCCCTTCTCCTTCAATCTCTCCCCCCCCCCCTCCTTCCCTCCCCACCAAACCCCCCTCTACCGCCCCTTTCTCTCCCCTCTCTCCCAACCCCTCTATCACCCCCCCTCCCTCTCTTCCCCTTCCCCCTCTATCCTCACTATCATCCCCCCCTCACCCCCCCTTCTATCCTCACTATCCCCCCACCTCCCACCGCATCCGAGATCTTTGACGTCTTCTGTGATAAACCCGAGGATGAGGCGTATTAAGTGTCTCAGCTGACGTCTCGTGATCTTTGCTCCGAGATCCTGTTTTCCAGGGCGTTATCTCGGTGCGGTCGTCGTGCTTTGTGTGTGTGTGTGTGCTTGGAGGGGGGGGGGTGAAGGGGATGGATGGAGAGGGGGTTGAGGGGAGGGGGGTTGGAGAGGGTGAAGGGGGGGTTGAGAGAGGGTGAAGGGGTTGGGGATGGAGGGAGGGGGGTTGAGGGGGTGAAGGTGAGGGAGGGATGGAGGGGGGGAGGGGGGGTTGGAGGGGTGAAGGGGGGGAGGGAGGGGGGGGGGAGAGGGTGAGGGTGAGGGAGAGGAGTGGGGGGGGAAGGGGTGGGAGGGATGGGAGGGGGAGGAGGGGGTGAGGGGGGATGCCTTGGTGGGGAGGATAGGGGTGAAGGGATGCCTGGTGGGGAGGGGGATAGGGGTGAAGGGGATGCCTGGGGGGGTAGGGGGGTGAAG
>NW_020870096.1:529021-544021 GCF_003789085.1 Penaeus vannamei | reverse complement strand
GAGGGAAATATAACGTTTCGGGTCTTTTAGCGACAACGTTTTCGGGTCTTTTAGAGGGAAGATATCAACGTTTTCGGAATCTTACGAGGGAAATATCAACGTTTCGGGTCTTTTCGAGGGAAGATAATCAGACGTTTCGGTCTTTTACGAGGGAAATAATCAACGTTTCGGTCTTTTACGAGGGAAATATCAACGTTTCAACGGAGGGGAAATAATCAACGTTTCGGGTCTTTTACGAGGAAAATAATTCAACGTTTCGGTCTTTTTACGAGGGAAATAATCAACGTTTCGGGTCTTTTACGAGGGAAAATAATCAACGTTTCGGGTCTTTTACGAGGGAATAATCAACGTTTCGGGTCTTTTACGAGGGAAAATATCACGTTTTTTTTTACGAGGAAATAATCACGTTTCGGGTCTTTTACGAGGGAAGATAATAATACGTTTCGGTCTTTTACGAGGGAAATAATCAACGTTTCGGGGTCTTTACGAGGGAAAATAATCAACGTTGGGTCTTTTTAGCGAGGGAAGAAAATCAAGCGTTCGGGTCCTTTACGAGGAAAAATTAATAACGTTTGGGTCTTTTACGAGGAAGATAATCAACGTTTCGGGGTCTTTACGAGGGAAAATAATCAACGTTTTCGGGTCTTTTACGAGGAAAAATATTCAACGTTTCGGGTCTTTTACGAGGGAAAATAATAACGTTCGGATTCTTTTACGAGGGGAAAATAATCAACGTTTCGGAATCTTTTACGAGGGAAAATAATCAACCGTTTCGGGTCTTTTACGAGGGAATAATCAAACGTTAATCGGGTCTTTTACGAGGGAAAATAATCAACGTTTCGGTCTTTACGAGGGAAATCTTTTACGAGGGGAAATATCAACGTTTCGGGTCTTTACGAGGGGAGACGAAAAATAATCAACGTTTCGGGTCTTTTACGAGGGAAAATAATCAACGTTTCGGGTCTTTTACGAGGGAAAATAATCAAACGTTTCGGGTCTTTTACGAGGGAAGATAATCACGTTTCGGGTCCTTTTAACGATGGATATCAACGTTTCGGGTCTTTTACGAGGGAAAATAATCAACGTTTCGGGTCTTTTACGAGGGAAGATACGATCAACGTTTCGGGTCTTTACGAGGGAAAAATAATTCAACGTTTCGGGTCTTTTACGACAGGGAAGATAATCAACGTTTCGGGTCTTTACGATGGAAGATAATCAATCGTTTCGGGTCTTTACGAGGGAAAATAATCAACGTTTCGGATCTTTTACGAGGGAAAATCATCAACGTTTCGGGTTTTTACGAGGAAGATAATTTACGAGGGAAAATAATCAACGTTTCGGTCTTTTACGAGGGAATAATAATTCAACGTTCGGGTCTTTTACGAGGGAAAATAATCAACGTTTCGGATCTTTTACAGGGAAATAATCAACGTTTCGGTCTTTTACGAGGGAAAAATAATCAACGTTTCGGGTCTTTTTACGAGGGAAAATAATCAACGTCGTTTTTAGCGAGGGAAAATAATCAACGTTTTCGGGGTCTTTTACGAGGAAAATAATCACGTTTCGGGTCTTTTACGAGGAAAATAATCACGTTCGGGTCGCACGTGTCTTTTACGATGGAAGAATAATCAACGTTTTCGGGTCTTTTACGAGGGAAAATAATCACCGTGGGTCTTTTACGTAATCACGTTTCGGATCTTTTACGAGGAAAATAATCAACGTTTTCACGAGGGAAATGTTTCGGGTCTTTTACGAGGGAAATAATCACGTTTCACGAGGAAAATAATCAACGTTTCGGGTCTTTTTACGAGGGAAATAATCAACGTTTCGGGTCTTTTACGAGGGAAGATAATTCAACGTTTCGGGTCTTTTACGAGGGAAAATAATCAACGTTTCGGGTCTTTTAGAGGAAAATAATCAACGTTTCGGGTCTTTTACGAGGAAAAATACCAACGTTTCGGGTCTTTTACGAGGGAAGATAAATCAACCGTTTCGGGTCTTTTACGAGGGAAAATAATCAACGTTTCGGGTCTTTTTTACGAGGAAATAATCAACGTTTCGGGTCTTTTACGAGGGAAGATAATCAACGTTTCGGGTCTTTTACGAGGGAAAATAAATCAACGTTTTCGGGTCTTTACGAGGGAAGATAATAACGTTTCGGGTCTTTTACGAGGGAAAATATCACCGTTTCGGTCTTTTACGAGGGGAAATAATCAACGTTTCGGGTCTTTTACGAGGGAAAATAATCACGTTTCGGGTCTTTACGAGGGAAAATAATCACCGTTTCGGTCTTTTACGAGGGAAAATAATCACGTTTGGGTCTTACGAGGAAGATAATCAACGTTTCGGACGAGGAAAAAATCACGTTTCGGGTCTTTTACGAGGGAAAATAATCAACGTTTCGGTCTTTTACGAGGGAAAATAATCAACGTTCGTTTCGGGTCTTTTACGAGGAAAATAATCAACGTTTCGGGTCTTTTACGAGGGAAAATAATCACCGTTTCGGTGTTTGGGTTTCGAGGGAAAATAATCACGTTTCGGTCTTTTACGAGGGAAAATAATCAACGTTCGGGTCTTTTACGAGGGAAAATAATCAGTTCTTTTACGAGGGAAAATATCAACGTTTCGGTCTTTTTACGAGGAAAAATAATCACCGTTTCGGGTCTTTACGAGGGAAAATAATCAACGTTTCGGGTCTTTACGAGGAAAATAATAAACGGGGTCTTTTACGAGGAAAAATAATCACGGCGGGTCTTTTACGAGGGAAAATAATCACGTTTCGGGTCTTTTACGAGGGAAAATAATCAACGTTCGGGTCTTTTACGAGGGAAAATAACAAGTCAACGTTTCGGGTCTTTTACGAGGGAAAATAATCAACGTTTCGGGTCTTTTACGAGGAAAATAATCACCGGTTCGGGTCTTTTAACGAGGGAAAATAACAACGTTTCGGGTCTTTTTACGAGGGAAAATAATCAACGTTTTCGGGTCTTTTACGCACCGTTTTCGGGGAAGTTTACGAGGGGAAAATAATCAACGTTCGGGTCTTTACGAGGGAAAATAACACGTTTCGGGTCTTTTACGAGGGAAAATAATCAACGTTTCGGGGTCTTTACGAGGGAAATAATCACGTTTCGGGTCTTTTACGAGGGAAAATAATCAACGTTTCGGGTCTTTTACGAGGGAAATAATCAACGTTTCGGGTCTTTACGAAAATAATCAACGGGGTCTTTACGAGGGAAAATAATCAACGTTTCGGGTCTTTTACGAGGGAAAATTCAACGTTTCGGGTCTTTACGAGGGAAAATAATC
Organism: Penaeus vannamei; assembly: GCF_003789085.1. Taxonomy (NCBI): domain Eukaryota; kingdom Metazoa; phylum Arthropoda; class Malacostraca; order Decapoda; family Penaeidae; genus Penaeus; species Penaeus vannamei. The sequence continues at coordinate 540,712 of NW_020870096.1, read as the reverse complement.
AAACGTTTCGGGTCTTTTACGAGGGAAAAATAATCAACGTTTCGGGTCTTTTACGAGGAAAATAATAAACGTTTTCGGGTTTTTACGAGGGAAAATAATCAACGTTTCGGGTCTTTTACGAGGGAAAATAATCAACGTTTCGGGTCTTTTACGAGGGAAAATATAATACGTTTCGGGGTCTTTTACGAGGGAAAATAATAACGTTTGGTCTTTTACGAGGGAAAATAATCAACGTTTCGGGTTTTTTACGAGGGAAAATAATCAACGTTTCGGGTCTTTTACGAGGGAAAATAATCAACGTTTCGGGTCTTTTACGAGGGAAAAATAATCAACGTTTCGGGTCTTTTACGAGGGAAAATTAATCAACGTTTCGGTCTTTACGAGGGAAAATAATCAACGTTTGGGTCTATTTACGAGGAAAATAATCAACGTTTTGGGTCTTTTACGAGGGAAAATAATAACGTTTCGGTCTTTACGAGGGAAATAATCAACGTTTCGGGTCTTTTACGAGGGAAATAATCAACGTTTCGGGTCTTTTACGAGGAAAATAATCAACGTTTCGGGTGTTTTACGAGGGAAATAATCAACGTTTCGGGTGTTTACGAGGGAAAATAATCAACGTTTTACGGGTAATTCAACGTTCGGTCTTTTACGAGGGAAAATAATCAACGTTTCGGGTTTTTTACGAGGGAAAAATAATAACGTTTCGGGTCTTTTACGAGGGAAAATAATCAACGTTTTCGGGTGTTTTACGAGGGAAAATAATCAACGTTTCGGGTCTTTTACGAGGGAAAATAATCAACGTTTCGGGTCTTTTACGAGGGAAAATAATCAACGTTTCGGGTGTTTTACGAGGGGAAATAATCAACGTTCGGGTGTTTTACGAGGGAAAATAATCAACGTTTCGGTCTTTTACGAGGGAAAATAATCAACGTTTTCGGGTCTTTTACGAGGGAAAATAATCAACGTTTCGGGTCTTTTAACGAGGGAAAATAATCAACGTTTCGGTCTTACGAGGGAAATAATCAAACGTTTCGGTCTTTTACGAGGGAAAATAGATTAAGGAAAATAATCAACGTTTCGGGTCTTTTACGAGGGAAAATAATCAAACGTTCGGGTCTTTCGTTTGTTTTTGGAATATGTACGTTTTTTTTCATTTACGGGGAGCTGATCAATGGTTATCCATGTGTATACGAGGGAAAATAATCAACGTGTCGGGTCTGGTAAATGGTTTGTATGATTGGCGATTCTTTGGGCGGGGGTGTTTTCCAAGAGAGGGAGAGGGAGAGAGGGAGGAGGGAGGGAGAGAGAGAGAAGGGGAAGAGAGAGAGAGGGAAGAGGAGAGAGAGGGGAAGGAGGGAAGGAGGGAGAGAGAGGGAGGAGAGGGGAGAGAGAGAGGGAGGGGGGAGGGGAGGAGAGGGAGAGGGAGAGAAGAGGGAGAGAGGAAGAGAGAGAGAGGGAGAAGAGAGAGAGAGAGAGGAGAGAGGAGAGAGGAGAGAAGAGAAGAGAGAGGAGAGAAGTAGAGAGGGAGGGAGGGAATGAGTGAGTGGGGTGTCTTCCATGCTTTGTGGTTACAGGAAAAGCTAACTAAAAACCTATCCCCAGGATTCCCCAGTTCGAAGTAATATATATTCGGCATTCGGCAGGTTGGGTCCTAGATTGGTGATGCTCAGTTTCGCCGCATGATTTGCATGGTCGGATTGGAGTCGGATGAAGAGGAAGAAGAAAAAGAGAAATCTGGGTGGAAGCATAGTTTCAGAACATATTTAAAAGCTCTGTGCAATGGTGACTTTTTCGATTTCGATTATTTTTATTATTATTATTATTTTTTTTTTAGATAATTCAAATACTGTATTTTGTTGTTGTTTGGAGTCCGCCAAGAGGATGTGTGTTGGTGGCGTTTGTTTGTCTGTTCGTTGGTGAACAGGATAACTCAATAAGTTTAGACAAAAAAAATATGAATTTTTACGAGGTGTATGTCTTAACCCAACTTGGATGAAATTAGATTTTGGTGGTGATCCGGATCCAGATTTTTTTTAATGATTACATCAATCATACATACACACGCGTGGATACATACATTCATGCATACGGACACATACATACACACAGACACACTCACACTCACTCACACGAGGGCAACATATACACACACGTAACGCATACGTACGCATGGATACATAAGAAAATGCACACACATATACAAACAAACAAACATGCACACGGACACACACACACGCACGCGAATGGACACACACACACACACACACAACACACACACACACACACACACACACACACACACACACACACACACACACACACACACACACACACACACACACACACACACTCACACACACTCACACTCATCACGTCGAGGGCAATCACCAATTAAAAAAGCCAATTCATCTTCTTATCTAATGGTGGATGTAGTTCTCAAAGGCCTATCTCCGTGAGGATGTTAAACGCGGGTGTCTTGGAGAGTTCCAGGCTGGGATGGAAGGGGAGTGGGATGGAAGTCGAATGGAAGCGGGATGGAATCGGATAGAAGTGGGATAGGAGTGGGGATGAGCGTTCGATCCGCAATTCACCTCCGCGTCTCAGAGGTGAATATATCAACAACAACAACAACAACAACAATGGCGGCCCACGGGATTCCTGCAGATACTCCTTGCCGGTCACTGGCTTCGGAAACCGCTAAGTTACACATCTCTAAGTACTCACACAGAAACACTACTTACACACACACACACACACACACGCACGCACACACACACACACACACACACACACCACACCACACACACACACACACACACACACACACACACACACACACACACACACACACACACACACACATCATATATATTATATATATATTATATATATATATATATATATATATCCTTTGCATTAACTCTCATATGTTTATTTTCATATATTTGTGAAAGAATCGTCAATTTAATTTTTACGCGATTCAGCATATTTTCTAATAATAATCAAGGAAAAGAAAAAATATGTATACTGTGCAGGGTGTAAAATAAGATTAATGAATATGAATAAAACAACATCAGTAACAACAACAATAACAGTAATGATTATAATATTGATAATGATATTAATAATGGTAATAAATAATGATATGATGATGATAATGATAATAATATGATAATGATAATAATAACAATGATAATGATGATGGTAATAGTGATAATAATAATAATAGTAATAATAGTAATAATGATGATGATAATGATAATTGTAACAAAGACTACAACAACAACCTAAAGAGAATTCGAACCGTGATTCCCTCCTCTTCAGACCCCCTCCCCCGCCCCCCTCCGCGCAGTTGCGAGGAGCGGCGCCGTAACGCGATAACGCAGCCGGATATTACGTTAGCGATCCCACTTTGCTCTGGAAATGGCGGAGCGATCGGGGAAACCTGGGGACGTGATGAACCGATGTTAACATGATTTCGCGATGGCTGCAGGCTCCTCGGATGCTTGGCTCCTCCCCCTCTCCTCTCTCTCCTCCTCTCTCTCTCTCCCCTTCCCTCTCCCCCTCCCCCTCTCTCTCCTTCTCCCCTTCCTCTCCTCCCTCCCTCTCTCCCCTCTCCCCCTTCCTCAACCTCTCCCCCTCCCTTCCCTCTCCCTCTCCCCTCTTCCTCTCCTCTCCCCTCCCTTCCTCCCTCCCCCCCTCCCTCCCCTCTTCCTCTCCCCTTCCTTTCCTCTCAACCTCGCCCTCCCTACCTCTTTCCGTTAGTCGATCTGTCTGGCTATTTGTCTGAGTTTTTATCTTTATTTTTTTTTCCTGGCTTTTCTCTCTTTCTTTCTCCTCCCTCCCTCTCTCCCCCACTCCATCTCTTACTCTCTCCCCACCCCCCACTCCCTCTCTTTCCCACCTTTCTCCTCTCCCTCCTCACTTTTCCCTCTCTCCTCCCCCCCTACTCCCTTCCTCACATACACATAACGTATATATGTGTGTGCTCCTGTGTGTAGGTGAAGGTTTATGGACAATGCATACACGTGTACGTGTGCATGTACTCTGTAGGTAGCCATGGACGAGTAATTTCCTCTTTCTCTTTCAGGGAGAGGTGATACATTTTTATTTTTATTTTTATATAATTTCTTTCATAAATATATCTTATCTGATCTTTGTTTTATTTCCTCCCGACAGCAACAGTATGTCACTTTTTGCGTTGGGTGTTTTCTGGGTATGTTATCGATACCCGATGTAACTACCGTATAGATAAGTAATTTTGAATCGGGACCCTGGGAGGAATTTCATATTTTGGCAAAGGGGGGAGAGGGAGGGGAGAATTTTATCCAGGAAAAAGAAGTGGGAAATGATGCACTCTGTGTAATGAGTACTCGTAGTAGTAATGCCAGACTGCACCAATATGAGGGCGATAATGAATGAACCTTTTGCGGTTTTTTCCTCTTTCCGTGGCTCTGTGCGGAGGCCAACGCGGTTATTAAGTTAATGGAAGTTTTCTGTTCCAGTTAAATGTAAGGATTTAGTCTTTTTTTTCGTTTGATTAAACTCGAAATATCTTTTTTTCTTCTGTGGGAGTCACTTGAAGCGTTGCCTCTGTAAGAAGAAGAGTATGAGGGAGATATTTTTTAGAATATGATTTCCAATGGGCGAGGTCGCAGCCACAGAGACATGGCGCGCCGCAGGTAAGGTAGATCAGCGTTGCACAAGTGGTAACTTAGACGTAACTTGATTAGGGGCATAAAGAGGCTCCGGAGCTGTACTTAGAGCCGCGACAGCCTCGCCCCAACTGCGCTTCGGTCTCCGGCTCTCGCTCACTTGTTTTGATTCCCGTGACGCCGCCGCCCGATTGAACAGCTGATCGCCATTCTCGCCTTCCTGACTCTCGGCAGAAGGCTCGGTATGGCTTGCTTTCCCTCGGTTATAATTGTATTTTACGTGATCTTTTGACTTCGTGGGTCGATGGGGGTGGGAGGGGTGATGGAGGGGAGGGGGAGGGGGTGGATGTCATAGCTCTTTTGATTCAGAATTTTTCTCTCTCTTTTTTGTATGTTATTTGTTATACTGGATCTTCCTTATACGTTCAAAGGTTAGTGTTTGATTTGTTATTACCTTGTGATGTTATGCTAGAGACATGGATGAATTATTTTTTTAAAGTTTGTTATTCTGTATTTATTTTTCAAGCTTTATGTTATTTCTACGAGGGTTTTTGTAATGTTGAGTCTCCAGTCTCAATATATAATTTATCCAATTGTATGTTTAACATAAAAAAGGCCTCTTTTTCCTCTGTAAAATTTTAGACTGCATTTTACTTTTTTTCATATATATATATATATATATATTATATATATATATATATATATATATATATATATTTATATATATATATATATATATACATTGTACAGAAGATAAATTTTGATTCGAAATGTGCATTAGAAACAGGGTGTGATCCTGAGTGATGTTTTGTTCGCGTACATTTCGCTTTGCTCTTTGTTTTTTTAAGATTGTTTTTTTGTGTCATTGCGACATTTCAATGAAAAGCGTGTTTTATCATTCATTTATTCAGTTTGTTTATTCGTGTGTTGTGTCGTCAGTGTGTCGAAGACTTGTGAATGGCTTTGCTAATCCCCTTCTTTCTTTGTACATATTTCGATATGATGTACGTTACATATATCATCATCATCATCATCATTATTATTATTGTTATCGTCATCATCTTCATCATTATCATTAATTCCATCATCATAGTCATTAATTTGATCTGATAATGTAAAAGGACAACCAAAGCCTAATTCTTATTTTCTCGGCCTTTCACCTTTCACATACTAAGCGATCGTCACCACCAAATCCTTTCTAGTAGGATGCTTGATTAGCCAGTCCTATTCTATCCTCGCCATCTATTCTGTTCATGTCATGATGCTGAAGAGGGTTGAAATGATAAATAATAATAATGATGATGATGAATGATGATGGTGATGGTGATGGTGATGGTGGTGATGATGATGATGATGATGGGATGATGACGATGATGATGATGATGATGAATCCAACTCACGGAGACAATGGGAGGCTTTTGGGTGAAAATACAGAAGACGACATGCTTGCTTGCTTGCTTGGGAAGATACACAGCGCCGATTTCCTCCAAGCACCTGAGAACCAATCTGCTCCTGGTCGTATTGTCTTCAGGGAGATCGCTTAGAAGCAGGTGGGAGATGAACACTGGAGGCGATTGATGACTGGGAGATGAACAAAGGAGTTGGGTTGATGACTGGGAGATGAACACAGAAAGCATCGATTGGGGATGAACACAGAAAGCCGGATTGACAACTTGGGAATGTGATTGATGCATCAGATGAAGTCGCCGCCGATGTCTCCCTGGGCACGCGGCGGAGGAGGCTTTGCGTGGATGCCCGAATTCATCTCGGACTTCGTCGGGGATGTTGGACGCGAAAAAGGACACGGCTTTGCGTTGCGTGGCCTGGGACGTGGGTTACTATGCGAAAAAGGGCACGGCATTGCGTTGGCTGGACGTACGTGAACGCGAAAAAGGGCACCGGCTTTGCGTTGCGTGGCCTGGGACTGGGTTACTATGGCCGAAAAGGGAACGGCATTGCGTTGCGTGGCCTGGGACTGGGTTACTATGGACGCGAAAAAGGACACGGCTTTGCGTTGCGTGGCTGGGACGTGGGTTTACTATGGATGCGAAAAAAGGACACGGCATTGCGTTGCGTGGCCTGGGACGTGGGTTACTATGAACGCGAAAAAGGACACGGCTTTGCGTTGCGTGGCCTGGGACGTGGGTTACTATGGATGCGAAAAAAGGGCACGGCATTGCGTTGCGTGGCCTGGGACGTGGGTTACTATGGACGCGAAAAAGGACACGGCTTTGCGTTGCGTGGCCTGGGACGTGGGTTACTATGGATGCGAAAAAGGGCACGGCATTGCGTTGCGTGGCCTGGGAGTGGGTTACTGAACGCGAAAAAGGGCACGGCATTGCGTTGCGTGGCCTGGGACGTGGGTTACTATGGACGCGAAAAAAGGACACGGCTTTGCGTTGCGTGGCCTGGGACGTGGGTTACTATGGACACGAAAAGGACACGGCTTTGCGTTGCGTGGCCTGGTATGGTTTGGGACGTGGGTTACTATGGATGCGAAAAAAGGACACATTTTGCGTTGCGTGGCTGGGACGTGGGTTACTATGGACACGAAAAAGGACACGGCTTTGCGTTGCGTGGCCTGGTATGGTTTGGGACGTGGGTTACTATGAACGCGAAAAGGGCACGGCATTGCGTTGCGTGGCCTGGGGCGTGGGTTACTATGGACACGAAAAAGGGCACGGCATTGCGTTTGGCCTGGGACGTGGGTTACTATGACGAAAAAGGGCACGGCATTGCGTTGCGTGGCTGGCGTGGTTACTATGGACACGTTGGTTGGTTTGGGACGTGGTTACTTGGACACGAAAAAGGACACGGCTTTGCGTTGCGTGGCCTGGTATGGTTTGGGACGTGGGTTACTATGAACGCGAAAAAGGACACGGCATTGCGTTGCGTGGCTGGGACGTGGGTTACTATGGACACGAAAAGGACACGGCTTGCCTTGTATGGTTTGGGACGTGGGTTACTTGGAACGAAAAAGGACACGGCTTTGCGTTGCGTGGCCTGGTATGGTTTGGGACGTGGGTTACTATGAACGGAAAAAAGGACGGCATTGCGTTGCGTGGCCTGGGACGTGGGTTACCATGGACACGAAAAAGGACACGGCATTGCGTTGTATGGTTTGGGACGTGGGTTACTATGGACACGAAAAAGGACACGGCTTGCGTTGCGTGCGGTGGTTTGGGACGTGGGTTACTATGAACGCGAAAAAGGACACGGCATTGCGTTGCGTGGCCTGGGACGTGGGTTACTATGGACACGAAAAGGACACGGCTTGCTTGTGGGGGACGTGGTTACTATGGACACGAAAAAGGACACGGTTTGCGTATGGTTTGGGACGTGGGTTACTATGAACGCGAAAAAGGGCACGGCATTGCGTTGCGTGGCCTGGGACGTGGGTTACTATGGACACGAAAAAGGACACGGCTTTGCGTTGCGTGGCTGGTATGGTTTGGACGTGGGAACGCGAAAAAGGACACGGCATTTGCGTTGCGTGGCTGGGACGTGGGTTACTATGGACACGAAAAAGGACACGGCTTTGCGTTTGCGTGGCCTGGTATGGNGGGTGAGGCGCGGAGAGGGGGGTTGAGGAGCAGGAGTAGAGGAGAGAGGAGAGGGGGGTGAGGAGCACGAGGTCGGATGTGGGGGAAGGGTGACCAGGAAGGGGGAAGGGGGAGAGGGGGAGAGGAGAGAAGGGAAGGAGTAGAGGGTGGAAAAAAAGATATGGGGAGGAGGAAAAGATAAAAAGAAGAGATCAAGAAGAATAAAGAAGACGCATGACACGATAGAACAGGAGAAACCGCCGAGACTATGAGGAATCGGATAGGAAACGGTAAAAAAAGAGGGGGGTCTCAGGGGGAGGGGGTGGAGGGCGTGAATCCTACGGTCTTCTTAGGAATCTCTCGTCTCTCTCTCTCTCTCTCTTCTTCTCTCTCTCTCGCTCTCTCCTCTCTCTCTCTCTCTCTCTCTCATCTCTCCTCTCTCTCTCTCTCAGTATAAACCACAAATGTTTGTTTGTGCACAGGTATAATCCACTCGTTTTGGGCAAATATCCACTTCTCCAAATTACCAAGATAAGTTTAAAATGTTTTGTACCCGATCTCTCTGCCCGGGCAATGGCGGGTATTGGCTGGCTGCAGCGAGTCCGTCAGCTGGTGTCGTTCAGAGATATTGTTATACTGTTGTCGTTTTTGTATTGATATTGGGTATGCGTTAGAGATGTTGGGTGATATTGTTTCTGTGTGGTTTATTCGCATCGCCTTCCCTCTGCTCTCTCTCTCTCCTTCTCTCTCTCTCTCTCTCTCTCTCTCTCTCTCTCTCTCTCTCTCTCTCTCTCTCTCTTCTCTCTCTCTCTCTCTCTCTTTTCTCTTTTTCCTTTTTCTCTTTTCTCTCTTTTCTGTTTTACTCTTTCTCTCTTCTCTCTCTCTCTCTCTCTCTCTCTCTCTCTCTCTCTCTCTCTCTCTCTCTCTCTATTTCTCTTTTTCTTTCTCTTTCTCTTTCTCTCTCTCTCTCTCTCTCTCTCTCTCTCTCTCTCTCTCTCTCTCCTCTCTCTCTCTCTCTCTCTCTCTCTCTCTCTCTCTCTCTCTCTTGCTCTCTGTCTATATGCATCTATCTACGTATTAATGTATATATATATCCATCTGTTTATCTGTTTATCATTATGTCTACCTGTCAGTATCTCTGTCTGTTGATCAATTCTTTTATTTATCTATAAAATCTGTTAATTTGCATTACAATACATATAAAAGTCTATATATATTTAAAAGGCACACCCCACCGTTTCTTGCTTACCCCCCCCCTCGACGCACACACCACCACCTAAATAAAAAGAAAAAAAAAAAAGAAAAAAAAAAGAATCGGGAGCTTCGCGGAATTTGCATGATGGAAAAAGTTTCCTCATTTTACGTGTCTCTGAAGGGAAGGAAGAAGAAAAAAATATATAAGCAAAACCTGTTGTGTGAGGCTTTTTGGGAAGAGTGGATTTCGTATAAGGGTGAGTGGCGGAGGAGAAGGAGAGGATGAAGTGGAAGGAGGAGAAGAAGAAGAAGAAGAAAAAGAAAGAAGCAGAAGAAGAAAAAAGAGGAAGGGGAGGCGGGAGAGTAGCAAGCGAAGAAAGAAGAAGAAGAGGAACTGCAGAAAAAGGAACAGCAGGAGGAGGAGGAGGAGGAGGAGTGATGCGAAGGAAGATGTGGAGGAGTAAGTATAACTAGAGGAATTTGAGGTAGAGAAAAAAGAGGAGGGATAAAAGATATAACATAAAAAAACAGAAAGGAAAAAACAAAGAAAGGAAGTGTAAAGGTGGAAGAAGAGGAGGAGGAGGAGGAAGAGGAAGAGGAATTAGAAGAAGAAGAAGAAGTAGTAGTAGTAGTAGTAGTAGTAGTAGTAGTAGTAGAAAAAAAGAAAAAGAAGAGGAAGAAGAAGAAGAAAAGGAAAAAGAAGAGGAAGAAGAAGACGAGGAGGAGAACGAAGCGGAGGAAGGAAGTGGAGGAGGTAGTAGAAGATAGGTCGATAAAATGAAGAAAACAAAGAAGCAGGAAAAGAAAAAAAAAGATAAGAGACGGAAAACGAAAAAAGTGGCTCAGAACTGGAGAAATAATAAGAAAAAGAATAATCCCAGTACAACGAGAGAGAAACAAGTAGCCAGATGCAGAAAGAAAGCCGAAATCACGACGTAAAAGACGGGCAAAAAAATAACACAGGAAAAGGGAATTCACATATCACGAAAAGAAGAAGAGAGGAGAGAGAGAGAAAAAAATGAGATTCATGTAAATCCTTTACCTCGACCCCTCACCCCCCCCTCCCAATCTTTTCTTCATTCTCTCCTTCACCCTCCTTCTTATGTTCACACCCCAACCCCTCCCCTTCTCTAACCTATCCTCCATTCCCTCGCCTCCCCTCCTCCCGCAACCTTCCCTATTCTCCCCCTTAATCCCATCCACCTCTCACGCGCTCCCTTATTTATTCCTCTGCTTCCCTTTCCTCACTTTTCTTCTTCACTAGCTCTCTCATCTCCTTGACTTTGCTCACGGTTCACACACTCCCCTACACCCCCAACCTTGCCCATTTTCCTTCCATTACGCTTCCTTTCCCTCTCCCTTACACCCCCTTTGCCCTTCCCTTACACCCCACATCCATCTTTCCTTGCAATCCGTTGCCCTTTTCCCTTACACACCTTTGGTCATCTCTCTAATAGCCCCCCATTCCCCATCCCTTACACCACCGCTTTCCTTCCCTTTATCCCCCCACCCCTTTGCCCTTCCCCTACACCCTCCGCACCTTTATCCTTCCCTTACACCCCCTTTTCCCCATCCCTTACCCCCTCCCTCGCGCCAAGGCCAGCAGCAGCTCCCGCGGGTCGAGGTATCTCTCAAGACTTTTGTGAAGTGAAGACGCGAGACAAGGAGTTTGCCCAAGACGTCTGGAGGGTAAACAGGGGCGCAGTTCACACCTTTGAGAGGGAAGGGGGAGGGGAGGGGGGTAGAAGGGGGTTGGAGGGGGAAGGTGTGGAGGGGAGGGAGGGGTAAGAGGGGGGGGATGAGGTAAAGAGGGGAGAGTAGGTGAAGAAGCAGAAGAAGGAAACGGAAGAGGAGGATCAAGAGATGGGGAATGTTGAAGGTGAAGGCGGAGGAAAGGAAGGAGGAGGAGGTGAACAAGAAGGACATAAAGAAAGGAAAGAGTGGAAGAGGGGATAAGAGGCGCAAAGGAGAAGAGAAGAGAGAATGAAGAGAAGTAAGGCTTAGATAGAAGTGTCAAGGAGTAAGGAGAGTGAGAATGAGCAAAAAGGTGAGAGGAAGCGAAGAAGAGAGAAGAACAAAGATGGGAAAGGGAAGGGCGAGACAGAGAGAAGAATAAAAATCATTGGAAGAAGGAAATGAACATTTATAATTACAGGGAAGTGGAAAGACAAAATAAATAGAAGAGAAGTTAATAAAATCAGTAAAAACGATACAGGTGCACAGGTAAAAACAGATCAAAGACAAAGGGTAAGGAGAAAAAACTGAAAAAGATAAGAGAAAAAAAAATAAAGAAAAGA
>NW_020870096.1:521521-524021 GCF_003789085.1 Penaeus vannamei | reverse complement strand
GTTTGTCCGTTCCGGTTCATGTATTTGTATTCTTACGCACTTGTGCACTGTACGTACGACATTGGAATACTCTACATATAACTCTCCCACTTCACTTTCCATTTATATCTCTGTCTCAGTCTCTCTCTTTCTCTCTTTCTCACTGTCTTTCTCTCTCACGCTCTCTTTCCTTCTTATGTATACTATAACTCTCTCTCTCTCCTCTCTCTCCTCTTCTCTCTCTCTCTCTCTCTCTCTCTCTCTCTCTCTCTTCTCTCTCTCTCTCTCTCTCTCTCTCTCTCTCTCTCTCTCTCTCTCTCCCTCTCTCTCTCTCTCTCTCTCTCCTTCTTTCTCTTTTGTATCCTATCACAATAACAAGATTCAGTCTCCACAATGGCTTCTACCAAATGATAGCCAGTTGGATGCTCTCTATATAATGGGATTTTCCGGTCGACTTACTGTGTATTCGTCATATACTTGCGTTGGGCATGAGGAAGAGATACATATGAAGATAGATGGACAAACAAATAGAGAGAGTTAGTGGAAGGGAGAGGGAGAGGGAGAGACAGAGAAGAGAAAGAGAGACAAAGACAGACAAACATAGTCAGCGAGAGAGAGAGAGAGAGAGAGAGAGAGAGAGAGAGAGAGAGAGAGAGAGAGAGAGAGAGAGAGAGAGAGAGAGAAGAGAGAGAGAGAGAGAGAGAGAGAGAGAGAGAGACAGAGAGAGGAGAAATGGACAGAGACAGAAAGAAACATAGACAGTGAGACAGAATGAGCGAATGAGAATGAAACAGACCGTGCAGAGAGAGGCGTTAGGAGAAAAGGGATAATGATAGTAATCATAAGAAAAAGAAAAGATAGAGACAGACAGATAGACAGAAACAGGAGAGAGAGAGAGAGAGAGAATCAGACAACAGAGACAGACGGACAGAGACAGAGAGTCAGATAACAGAGAGAGAGAGAGAGAGAGAGAGAGAGAGAGAGAGAGAGAGAGAGAGAGAGAGAGAGAGAGAGAGAAAGACAGAGAGAGAAAGACAAAGAGAGAGAAAGACAGAGAGAGAGAGAGAGAGAGAGAGAGAGAGAGAGAGAGAGAGGAGAGAGAGAGAGAGAGAGAGAGAGAGAGAGAGAGAGAGAGAGAGAGAGAGAGAGAGAGAGAAAAAGAGAGAGAATCAGACAGCAGAGACAGACAACACAGTCAGAAAATAAAGGAACGGAGCCAGTGAGAAGAGAACAGAACCAGAGACAGAGCCCAAACAGAGCCGCGGCGCCGATGAAAGAGCGAGGGAAGCCCGGTCGTGATGGAGGGAGGGAGGAGCAGAGGGAAGGAGGGTGGAGACGTCCATCCTGTGACGTCTTGGTGGAGTAAGAAGATGGATGTCCCCGCGGGTTGTCATTCATTTCTTCTAAGACGGAGTGACAAGGAGGAGGAAGAAGGGTGAAAAGGTTGGATTTAAAAGGGAAAAGGAAAAATGGAAAAGGCGTTAGAAAATAGTGGATTAATATAGGAGAAAAAGAAAAACATGCGATATATGTTGCATACACAACACATCGTAGCATAACATGAAGTACTCTACACACCGCAGCATACAATAGCTCAGCATAACTCCTCGCAACATAGCTCAACATGATACAACATACTGCAGCGTAGCGTCGCAGGGCATAGCACACCAGCCCGTCCCAGCATAATATAGTACAGCATAACTCTTCCCAACATAGCTCAACATGATACAACATACTGCAGCATAGCGTCGCAGGGCATAGCACGCCAGCCCGCCTGCGTCACTCGGTCCTTCCAGATCCTTCGAGAGGAACCTCGGACCGATCCTGTAACGAGTGTAACGCCCGGAGAAGGAGCGTGGCGAATCCTTGAGCCTGCTTCCTTCTTCTCTTTCCTCATCCTTCGTCCTCCACCCTCCCCTTCTTCCTATTTATCCTCTTCTGCTCTCATTTTTTTATCTTCAATCCTTCTTCCTTGGTCCTTCATTCACTCCCTCCTTCCTTTTCCGAGTTCAACATTTCTGATCCATTTTCTCCCTCCTTCCTTATCCTTCTTTTGCCTCCTTACCCCCCCTTTCCTTTTTCTTTATGCTTTTCCTCACTCTCCCTCCTTTCTCTTTATTCTTCTTCTCCCCCTTTCTTCACCCTTTCTGCTCTTCCTCCTCCTCCTCCTCCTCCTCCTTCTTCTCTTTCCCCTCCTTTTCTTCCTCATCTTCCTCTTCCTCCTCCTCCTCTTCTTCTTCTTCCTCGTCCTCCTCCTCCTCCTCCTTCTCCACTTCCTTCTCCTCCTCTTCCCTCCACCTGTTCTCTGCCCCTTGGTCGCGTCGGGGGGGGGGAGTAGGAGTGAGGGAGCGCCCTTTGGGGACATGCTGTCTGGTTGAGGTGTCGCTATTCTCTCTTTTTTTCTTTTTGGTTATCTCCTTATTTATCTGCGTGTCTGTTTTTTTCTGTCTGCTTGTCTTCCTAGCTTTTATTTGCATTGATTGTTTGGTGTATCATTGTTTTTTATCTATACTTGATTTCT
>NW_020870096.1:495180-497680 GCF_003789085.1 Penaeus vannamei | reverse complement strand
CTCCCCTCCCCCCTCCCTTCCCTCCCTCCTCTCTCTCTCTCTCTCTCTCTCTCTCTCTCTCTCTCTCTCTCTCTCTCTCTCTCTCTCTCTCTCTCTCTCTCTCTCTCTCTCTCTCTCTCTCTCTCTCTCTCTCTCTCTCTCTCTCTCATTCTCCTCCTTTCGCATATCCATGTTTTTGATGGTGATGAATTGTAAAGCTACCAATGATGATAGTAGTAATAATAATGATGATAATAATGATGATGAAAATACTAGTTGTATTAGTAGTTGTTGTTGTTGTTGTTGTAGTAGCTGTAATAGTTATAGTAATAGTGATAATGAAAATGATGATAATGATAATGATAAGGATGATGTTTACAATAACAGCGAGGATAATGTTAGCATGAATTAATTATTAATACGATTATGAAATTATACAAATAAAGTTAACAATAACAATAACAACAGTAATAATGATAATGATATTAATTATTCTCGAGAATGATACAATGATGATAATGATAACAACAACAGCAGCAATAATGGTGCAAATGATAATGATACTGATAAATGATAATATGAACCATGGCAATGATAATGCTAATGCTATTATTGATAATGATAATTACAATGACAATAACCTAAGATAATGGTTATATTACTGATAATGATGATAATTATGGTAATAAAGATAATGATAATGTTATTATTAATATTGACCATGATTACAGTTTTGAAAATAGAAATCTCAACCCTATTGGCAAAACCCCGTCTTCCATCTCCCCCTTCCTTCTTCCCCCTCCCCCTCCCCCCGTTTCCGACCTCCCATCTCGACGTTCCTTCCAAGATTTACGTTCCTAGCCACACCAAGACGCGATAATTATAACCTTCAGCTGAACATATAACATAACAGGTCTTATTACACTACGTTACGATAAGGCCGCCTATGCATAATATTAAATCATCGTGGGAGTTTTTTGTGAATGACGTCATTATTTTTTTTCTTTTTCTTTTTTGCTTTTTGTTGAAGTTGTGTTTCGGTTTTATTTAGTGAGTAGAGGTGATTAGATTCATTAGGAGGCTGTTCAGGAAAATGTGTATATTTAGGGGGAGAGAGAAGGAAAAAGAGGGAGTGAAGGAAGGAAGCAATGAGAGAGAGAAAGAGAGATGGACAGCCAGACAGATGGACCGAGTCAGAGATAACACAAATAAGGGACAGACGAGAGAAGAAGAGAGAGAGAGAGAGAGAGAGAGAGAGAGAGAGAGAGAGAGAGAGAGAGAGAGAGAGAGAGAGAGAGAGAGTGAGAGAAATGAAAGAGAAAGGGAATTTTAAAAAAAGGGAGAAAGGATGGTTTCGTCCTGGAATTTCGTCTTGAAAGAGATTTCATATTGTTTTATAACTTAACTTTGCCCAGGTAATTACGCCCCCTCCCACCCGTCTCTTCTAAACCTTTCCGCACACCCCTTCCCCCTTTCCTCTCCTCTCTCCCCTCCCTCCCTTTTAGTTTCCACCCCATCCTCCCTTCCTTCCCTCCCCTCTAACCTTCCCCCCTTCTTTCCCTCCATCCCCCTCCTCCTTCCTCCCTCCCTCCCTCCCCTCCTCTCACTTGTCCCTCCCCTCCTCCTCATTTCCTTCCCATCCCTCCTTCCCCTCCTCCTCCCTCCCTTCCCTCCCCTCTCCCAATCCTCCTCCCACTTGCCCTCCCCCGCCTCTCCTTCCATATCCGACCGACTGCTTTAATGACCGTATCAAAGTTCTTCTCTTTCGCTTTGGGTGGTCGGCGCTCTTCGGGTTATGCGGATGGGGGAGGATGGGGGCGAATCTAGGGGAACTGGGGGAGAAGAATAGGGGTTTGGGGTTTTAGGGGAAAAGGAGGGGGAGAGTGGAGAGGAGATTTTTTAGGGATAGGAGGTGGTCGCTCAAGAGTCTAAAGATAGTGTGTGTGGGGGGGGGGTTCTAGGAGAGGGATAGAAGGGGCTTCTAAGAGAAAGGGGGGAGGGCAAAGGGTCAGATTTAGGGGAAAGGCACAGGAATTCTACAGGGAAATAGGGAAGCGGATTATATGGAATAAAAGGGAAGCGGAATATATGGGAAAAGGAGAAGGGGTTTCATCCGACATAGAGAGCATTTCTAGGGGATAAGTGAATGATTTAGGGGAAGAGGTGAAGTGGTTCTAGGGAAAATATGAGAGGCGTCTAGGGGAAAGGAGGAAGGGGGTTGAGGGCGGGAGGGAGGGAGCCTCTAAAAGAGATGTAACCTTGGTTTAGCTGAAAGGTGGGGGGGAGGGAGAGGGGGGGGGGTCGTGTATTGAGTACCTGTAGAGTGGGTCTTCTCTTGTTTCGTCTATCATATCTATGTCTCTTCATTCTTTCTCCCACGTTTATTCTTAGGTCTCCGTTGCTCCTCTTCTTCATCCCTCTTTCATCTTCGTTTTATCTGATATGTATTTTTTTTCTTTGTTCTTGCTTCTTCTATACTTCTTTGACCCTTTTCGTATCTTTCTTTCCCTGTGCCCTCTCA
>NW_020870096.1:480180-482680 GCF_003789085.1 Penaeus vannamei | reverse complement strand
ATATATATGTATATATGTGTTGTGTGTGTGTATATATATATATATATATATATATATATATATATATATATATATAATATATATATATCTGTGTGTTTGTGTATGTATATGTGTGGGAGCATCAATCAAGTTATCTTCCAAATATTTGCCGGAATCGCTTTATCTCTCCATCTGTTACCTTGACACACAGCTGCCACGTATGTCTACACTATTTACATACCTATAGTGTTTTCTTTTCTCACTTAATGTATTTTCTTCACCTTATTCGATTTTCCGAAAAATTCACAACTATATCAACAAAAGGGAGAGGAGAGGGAGGGGGGAGGGGAAGGGGGGGGAGTGAGGGAGGGAGGGAAAGGGGGGAGTGAGGAGGGGAGGGGAAAGGGGGAGTGAGGGTGCCTCCTCTACCTGACCGTCTTTTGTTTTGATGATACGGAAGAGGCGTGCTGAGAGAGGGGGGAGAGGGGAAGGGGGGAAGAGTCACGTTTGGGAAGTTATGCGAACGTGGGAAAAAATGTATATGTGCAGGTTAGGAACTTTCTTTTCTGGGTCTGCGCCTCTCTGGCTGTGATTATCTGGAGCTTCGTCTCCTCTTCTCATTCTTAGTCATTTTACCTCCTTATCATTCATTCATTCTCTCTCTCTCTCACTCATACACACACACACACACACGCACATACGCACGCACGCGCGCGCGCGCACACAAAACACACACACACACACACACATACATACATACATACATACATACATACATACATACATACATACATACATACACACACACACACACACACACACACACACACACACACACACACACACACACACACACACACACACACACACACACACACACACACACACTCATACATACATACACATATACATACGTACACACATTGTTCTAGAAGCTGTTAGACGAGTGGGGGCTGCACCCAAGGTCTATATAAGTACTTATATAGACCTTGGCTGCACCCTCAGAAAAATTTCTAATTCTAATTCTATTTCGGATTCTCTTAAAAAATGTTTTGTTTACGAGCCTTGCTTGTACAGAATTCTTTGTTCTATAAGAATTAAAACGGTATTTTTTGTTTTTCCTTTTCATTGTGAGATGGTAGTTGGAGGCAAGGAAACTCCTTGAAGGGTCTATCAGTCAATCTATATATCTGTTTGTCGATCTATCTATATATCTCTATTTATGTACATCCACATACACAGACGTGTGTGTGTGTGTTTTATAAGGTTGGGATATAAAGCATTTTCTTTGTTCCAGATTCCAAGTGCGCAAGACACATTCAAACATCTAAATCGCCCTTCAGAATTCTACCTGAGAAAAAAAATAAAACGAACGAAAGAAATCGAAAACAAAAATGCTAAACCACAAAAACAAACAACCAAATCAGGCGAATAAATAAAGGCTAAACAGACAAATAAACCGAGGAGAAAGAGAGAGAGAAAGTCTCACAACCCCCTGTCTCCTCGCCCTTGCACACACACGGCCGCCTCACGTTCGCATAACACTGGCGGCGACGGTGGCTCGGCGCTCGCTAAACAAAGGGCGATCCGCCGCCAAAACAAAAGACGAACACGGTAGCGCAAAGCAAAGGGATTATAAGGGTCGTGAAAATATGCGTGGATGTGGATGGATTGTCTGATCATTAGATAGAATTAATGAGACGAACACGATAGAGCAAACTAAAGGAGTTATATGAAGGACGTCGTAAAAATTTGTATGCGAATTTCTTGTTAGATTATTAGATGGAATAAATTGTTATTGTTAGATGAGTGTTGTTGAATTGATAAGGAAATTGAATGCTTGGCGAGGTACAGAAATAACGATACTAATAATGGTTAATGATAATTATGATGGCAATAATAATGATCATGATGATAGTACTAGTAAGGGCGATGGTGAAATGATAATGATAATGAAAATCCTGATGCTAATGCTATTGATAACGATAACGAAAGAAATATAAAAATTATCAAGAAAATAATGACAATTAAGATAAGACTGATAATTTAATCATACAGGCAAAAGCGAAAACAGCAACAATGGTGATACTTCTTCAAACACGGTATTAAGCAATGTCATTTCTTTTTGTTTACCGTTGCGTTTTTTAGAATATTTATAAAACCCTTGGGTCCGCATCATCGGGAAGAAGAAGAAGGACAAAAGGAAAAAGAAGAGAGAGAGGGAGATGAGAGAAACAGATGGAAAGGATAAGTATTGGGGAAAAAGGAGGAATAAGAAGACGAAGGAGATGAGGAAAGGAATTTTAGGAGAATGAAGAGAATAGAAAACAAAACATCAATTTATCTCAACATATACATGAGCAAAAAAAAGAATAAAAAGAAAAGAAAGAAATAAATATTTCCAAACAAAGAATAAATACAAGAACAGCAAGAACAATACACAACGAACAAACACAACACCCCAAGGCAAATCGCAAAAGACCCTCGGTTCCCTAAACAAACACACTCCCAGCATATATGT
>NW_020870096.1:465180-472680 GCF_003789085.1 Penaeus vannamei | reverse complement strand
AATCCTATTATTATTACATGAAATGAAAGGCGATTATGATTATCATTGCTCGTGTTTCATATTAACAAAAGATTTTCGTTCACTGTTCGTTGCAAATGCATCTAAAAGGGTTTTATCGTGGATCCAAGCGGATTACCGTAACTTCATATATTTAATCCGCTTACAAAAACGCACCCCTGCCGACTGTGTGACGTCACGATATCTTGTATGGTGAGAGCAGGAGAGTGGAATGTGGCAACGGGGAAAGGATGAAAGAAGAGGGAGAAGGAAAGAAAAGGAAGAAAGAGACAGAGGTAGAGATGTAAAGGAGAGAAGGATGGGGATGGAAGAGAGAGAGGGAAAGGTAGAGGAAAGGAGGGAGAGAGAGAGAGAGGGGAATGGAGGTGGAGGGGTGAAAGAGAGAGAGGGAGAGGTAGAGAGAGAGGCGGGGGGGTAGGGTATGAGAGTAAGAGGAAGACAGAAATCCTGAGAGGGAGAGAATGGGAAAGGATAGGATTATGGAAAGTGGGAGGGAGGGATGAGATCGAAAATGGTAGGACAGGCAAGACAGAGCGATACAGACAGCCAGAAAGAGGGAGAAAGAAAGAGACAGAGAACGCCAAAATGTACAAATGAAGAAAGACAGAAAGAAGAAACGCAAAGAAGAAGAAAAAAATAAAGAAAAAGAAAGAACTCTCGACAGAACCCGACAATGCAGGTGTCTCCCGCCCTTCCTTCCCCCCCCCCCCTGGTCATACCCCCACCCCCACCTCCCCTCTGACAGTGTGTCCAGATCCCGACCCCGTGTGACTGCTTTCGTGGCCTTGGGGTCAGGTGGCCAGAGAGGTTACACGCCTAACTGGAATAACTGGCAATACTGCGTGAGAATTGACTGTGACGCGGGAACTGGCGGGCCGGGATTGGTTGGGGGAGGGGGAGGGGGTGTAGCTAGTGATGGTAGCGGTGCTGCTGTGGTGGGGGTGACGGTGGCAGGGGGTAGGGGGTACATCTGGCGGTAGTAGTACTGGAGTGGCTATGGTAGCCTGGAGTGGTTGGAGGGGATAGTGTACAGTATGTGTGCGTAATATTGTATATAAGTGTGTGTGTGTGTGTGTGAATGTGTGTGTGTATGTGCGTGTGCGTGCGAATGAGTGCGTGAGTGTCTATGTTGTCTCTTCCAGAAACCACTACTTTGCAGACGACCTCACTCATTGTTGAGCAACTTGCAGATATGTTGAATAGCTCCTTGCTCGTTTCAAATTTTCGTTCTTCCTCCTACAATTTGGCATTGCCCTCCCTTGAACCTATTTTCAGTCGGTAATTCAGGTCTTCCTTTCTTCCTGCCTACTTCTACCAAATTACTCAATCGTCTGTGTATTCAGTCGCTCTCTATTTCTTTGTTTATCTTCTTTCATCATCTTCCTTCAGCTGTCGTATCGTTTTTTTTTTTTTTTTGTCTTTCTGTCTTTTTATGGATCTGTCCATTTTGTTTTTCATTCTATTTGTTTATCAACCCGGTGACGTCTCTGTCTGTATCTGTTCTTTTTTCACCTAAATTTCACCTTCTTTAAGGTCAGCCCTTTAGCTATTCCTCCCCTTCTCTTACCCCCCGCCCTCTTTTCTCTTCTTCCCTTTGTCTTTCGCCGCCTCCCCTTACCTCCTCCCTCTAGTGCCCTGCCTTTCCTTGCCCCCACCCCCTCCATCCCCCTTAGTGCCCTCCCTTTTCTTGGCCCCTTTCCCTCCCTCCCCCTAGTATCCTGCCTTTCCTTGCCCCTCCCACTTCCTCCTACTAGTGCCCTCCCTCTCCTTGCCCCTTTCTTTGCACCCTCCCCCTCAATCCCTCGAATGCCTTCCCTTTCCTTGGCCCCTCCCCCTCACTCTAATGCCCTCCCATTCCTTGGCCCCTCCTCCCTCCCTCTAGTGCCCTCCCTTTTCTTGGCCCCTCCCCCTCCTCCCTCCCTCCTCTAGTGCCCTCCCTTTCCTTGGCCCCTCCCCCTCCTCCTTCTAATGCCTCCTTACTTGGACCCCTCCCCCACCCTCCCTCTAGTGCCCTTCCTTTCTTGCTCCCTTCCACTCCCTCCCTCGAATGCCCTCCCTTTCCTTGGCCCCTCCCCTCCTCCCTCTAATGCCCTCCTTTCCTTGGCCCCCTCCCCCCCCCTTTCCTTGGCCCCTCCTCCCTCCTTCTAGTGCCCTCCCTTTCCTTGCTCCCTTTTCCCTCCCTCCCTCCCCCTAGTACCCTCCCTTTCCTTGACCCCCTCTCCTCCTCCCCCCAAGTGCCCTCGCTCTCTTTGGCCCCTCCTCCCTCACTCCCCCTAGTACCTTCCCTTGGCCCCTTCTCCCTCCGTCCCCCTAGTGCCCTCCGTTTCCTTGACCCCCCTACCCCCCCCATCAAACCACCCGACCTAGACTTCACAAACAGCCAAGGCATTCCTTTCGCATCTCTCCCATCTCATCTCTTGCGTCTCTGTGTCTCTATCTCCCTAAGATGGTGACGTCATCAACTCGGATGCCTGTGGGATGCTGGACTGTCATCTTTCGTGGAAGATGGGATGCCCTTTCATCTCGTGGAGTGGAGAGATTTGTGTTTCGATAGACTTGGTATCTCTCTCTCGCTCTCTCTCTCTCCTCTCTCTCTCCTCTCTCTCTCTCCTCTCTCTCTCTCTCTCCTCTCTCTCTCTCTCTCGTCTCCTCTCTCTCTCTAACCCCCATCTCCTCCTCCCTCCCTCCCTCCCTCAATCCATCCCTCCCTCCCTCGCTCCCCCCCCCCCTCTCATCTCTCTCTCTCTCTCTCTCTCTCCTCTCTCTCTCTCTCTCCTCTCGTCTCTCTCTCTCTCTCTCTCTTCTCTCTCTCTCTCTCTCTCTCTCTCTCTCCTTCTTTCCCAAAGAACCCACGCTCCCTGCTCCCTCAAAAAAAAAAAAAAAAAAAATAGCGAACGATTTTCTCACGCTTTTCAATCCAGATTCAAAGAATCTTATGTCACGGCGATGAAAATGGAATGAAAAAAGATAAAAGAAAAACACCCATGTCAACCCTATGATGGCCCACACTGATGATAAACCCTTTCACTGAATTCAAAACCCAGCACCTAAATCTGATTACATGGTCACGGTGCCAAGACCAACTCACCCGTGGCTTTTTGGTCACTCTCTGTTCATAACTTTTTGCATAATCCTGCTGATAAATAAAGAAAATCCGACAATATGTAAATAAATGGTGACAAAAGAAAGAGCAAGAGTAAATGAATAAAGAATAAATAAATCAATCAAAAAGTAAGGAAATAAGTAAGTAAAAAAAAACGGATTCACCCTGACTTTAGATTGTAAGTCACGCATGAGTCACGGTTGGCGATAAGTCCTAATAAGTCACACTGGCATGGAGGATACTTTCATGGCCGCTGGAACGAGAAATGAGTGACAGGATGAGTAAGGGCGATGCGAGTGAGTACGTGTTGCGGTTTCTCATTCTCCTTTGAGGTTGAGGATCAGGAGGAGGGGAAATATTTCTTTGATGCTGTTTTTACTTCTATTCTTTTTGCGTTTGTCTTTAATTCTCGATTTTCTCCTCTCTGAATATTTTATTCTTGTGTTTAGTTCGCTTTTTCTTCTTTTTCGTCTTCTGCATCTGTGTTTTTTCTTCTTCTTTCTCTCAAACCATTCTTCTTCCTACAGTTTTCTTTTTTTTTTTTTTTTGCTTTTCGCCCTTCTCCAAGCATCTTCCTTCGCCTTTCTTCTGCCTCTTCCTCTTCATCCTCCTCGACCTCCACCATATCCTTTTCATCGCCTTATTATTTCCTTTCTTCCTTCTTCGCAAATATTTAGGAATTGGAAGCCTCTCAGCCGTGAAGATAAGAGAGTCAGATAGGCCTAAACCCTTGCAACTCCCCCCCCCTTCCCCCATTAAGTAGTAGTAGGTTCTATGACTAGGCCGAGAAGGGAGGGAAGTGTCAGGGAATGCTTTGGTATTTCCTTTTGTATCATTCTTATCTGTGTTTGGTATGTGGGAGTCGTTTTAGGTGTTTGTTTTGTTTATGTTTTGTTCAATTGTTCATGTTTAGTTACAGAATTTATGTGATATTAAATTTATCCATGTTATTGATGAAATCTAACTTCTTTTTTCCTCTCCTCTCTCTCTCTCCTCTCTCTCTCTCTCTCCTCTCTCTCCTCTCTCTCTCTCTCTCTCTCTCTCTCTCTCTCGCTCGCTCTCTCTCTCTCTCTCTCTCTCTCTCTCTCTCTCTCTCTCTCTCTATATATATATATATATATATATATATATATATATATATATATATTATAATATATATAATTTATCTATCTATCTCTATCTCTCTCTAAATCTTCTATCTGTCTCTAAATCTTTTCAATCTATCTCCCTTTCTATGTCTCTTTATGTTTTTCTCTTTATCTCCAATTCTTTCTCTCACTTCCCTAGCCTAACTCTCCCCCTCCCTCTCTCTCCCCTCTCCATCACACTGCGGTACCGACAGCCGTGTCCCATTTTGCGATATGGATCTGTGGTTGGTGCAATAAAACCGAAGAGAGAGAGAGAAAGAGAGAGAGAGAGAGAGAGACTGGTTCGCTGCGCGGTTGGCTCTGTGATCCCTTTGGCCTCCCCCCCTCACCCCACCCCCGTCTTCCTTCTCCCTATCCATTTCTTTTCTCTCCTCTTCGTTATCTCCGTGTCCTTCGATAGCTTTTTGTTCCTGTCTGTATTTTTACTGTCCTTCCGTTTATATATTTTTGATTGTGTATTTGTCAGGCTGTCTCTGTCTCTGAACTGCTCTATTTTCTTCTTCTCTTCTACTCTATATTTTATTCTCTTTTTCATCTCTTCTCTCTCTCTCTCTCCTCTCTCTCTCTCTCTCTCTCTCTCTCTCTCTCTCCTCTCTCCTTCTCTCTCTCTCTCTCTCTCTCTCTCTCCTCTCTCTCTCTCTCTCTCTCTCTCTCTCTCTCTCCTCTCTCTCTCTCTCTCTCTCTCTCTTCTCTCTCTCTCTCTCTCTCTCTCTCTCTCTTTTTCCCCTCCCTTTACCATCCGCCTCATGTCCTTCCTGCTTTCGCACCTCTCATTCTTTCTACCTCCCTTTCCTTCACCCTATTCTCCGTCTCCTTATCTCTCCCCTCAATTTTCTCTCTTCTTACCCTCTACTTTCTCCCCTCTCTTCTCTTTATTCTCCTCTTTCCTCCTTTCTCCTTCTCTCACCTTTCTTCTTCTCTTTTCTCTTCACTCTCCCCTCTCTCCTTCTCCACTCTCCCTTTCTGTCTTCTCTCTTCCCTTCCTTCTTCCCTTCCCCCCCTTCCTCCCCCTCTCCCTTCTCTATTCTCCCCCTCTTCCCTTCTTTCCCCTCCTCTTCTCCCCTCTCCCCGCAATTTCTACGACATGTAAATATATAATGGTCAGTCCCAGCTGCCGACAGATTTTGGGGTCGAGGTCTCGCTGGGGTCGAGCCAAGCCGTTTCGGTGGGGGGGGAGGGGGAGGGAGGGGGCAGTGCGAACAACAGCCTCGGGGAATCATATAGGCTGTTTCCTTTTATGAGTACATAGGCCTGGTTCTTATTATCTGACTCTCTCTCTCTTTCTCTCTCTCTCGTTTTCTTTATTTGTTTATTCTCTCTGGTTGCACCTTGTATTGTTTTTACTTATTCTATTTTTTAAGTGTCTCTCCATTTTCATTATCATTGCTATTATTACTGCTATTGCTCTTCATAATTTTGTTATTAATATTAATGTAACCATTGTTGTTGATATTGTTATTGATATTACATTGACATCATCATCATCATCATCATCATCATTATCATTATCATCATCATCATCATCACCATCATCATCATCACCGCCACCATCATCTTCATTTTGCTTATCATCATTAGTATCATCACCACGATCATCTTCATTGTTCTTATCATCATCATCATCATTGTTATTATTATTAATATTGTTGTTATTATCACCATTATCATTGTTATCATTATTATCATCAACATCACCATCACTATTCAGTAGTCATCTTCATCACCATCATATCATTGCAGTTATTCAATCATCACCCCCCCCCCACGAAATCCTTCCTCTTCCGCGTTCATATTGAAATCCAGCCTCAATCTGCCTGGCTGGATGAACCCTCTGCCTCCCGATTTCCATAGACCTATCAAGAGCTCTCAGACCCATCTCAGACGTCACTTCCTGCGCTCCTTTTAAGCCTCTCGATACTGAATAAAATATAAGCCTATATTCTATCCCCTCTTCTTTTTTTTTCTTCTTTTTTTTTTAATTGTAATCTTATTTTTTCTTCCACTTCTACTTTGTCTTCTTTCGGCCTGTTTTTTTCTTCTACTTCTACTTCGTCTTCTTCTTCTTTCTTCTTGTTCTTCTTCTTCGTCTTCTTAATTTTCTTCTACTTCCACTTCGTTATCTTCATAATCTCCTTCTTCTTCTTCGTCATCTTGTTTTTCTTCTTCTTTTACTTCATCTTCATCATTATCATTTTTCTTCTCTTTTTCTTCTTTTCTTCTCTCTCTCTGCATGCTTTTTTTTTTTCTTTCTCTCGCTCCTTTTCATTAAGGGAAAAAAAAACGCCATAGAGAGTTTTAAGCAATCCCGTCATTTACATTTTCTATATTAAGCATGCAACTTACATAAATTTTGTGGAATGCTTTAATCATATATTATTTTTCTTTTACAGGTAATTGCAACACATCGTTTTTTAGAAAACATGGAATGGGAGTAAAGTATTATATATTATTATAGTATTGTTTTTATTATTGTTGTTATTTTTATGATTATTAATCATATTATTATTATTATCATAACATTTTGTTATGATTATTATTTTTTATTGTTATTACTATCGCTATTATTATTATCATCATTGTTATTATTATCAAATCATTTATAATTATTTTCTTTATTATTTTAGTTGATTATATTATATTAATTATTATTATTATTATTATTATTATTATTATTATTATTATTTTTGTTGTTGCTGTTACTCTTATATTTATCATTATTATTAGTGCTAAAGTTATTACTGTTAGTGTTGGATTTTTTCTTCTTTTTCTGTTTCTTCTTGTTTCTTGTTCTTTCTCTCTCGTCTCTCTCTCTCTCTCTCTCTCTTCTCCTCTCTCTCCTCTCTCTCTCTCTCTCTCTCTCTCTCTCTCTCTCTCTCTCTCTCTCTCTCTCTCTCTCTCTTCTCTCTCTCTCTCTCTCTCTGGTAAGAATAGATAATAGTTACGCACCTTTAGGTAGGGATAAAAGCCAAAGAAAACATGTCCGAAAATTCTGTCTCTTTTGCATTTCCTTCATCCTACCATTTAGGTAATTGTAATTAAAGAAAAATTATATGCTTTGCGAGTGCAGCGTTTCCAGTGGCGCGGCGGAGACTGTGCATAAGCGTCCTTTGTCTCGTTCTCCACTGGCTGATTTTTTTTCTTTCCTCTTCTTCTTTTTTGGTGGTGGTGTTTTTTTGCTTTAAATTTTTTTGTGTGTGTTTGTTTTCGGAAGTTTTTAATGCAGTGATTTTG
>NW_020870096.1:448011-453522 GCF_003789085.1 Penaeus vannamei | reverse complement strand
GAGAGAGAGAGAGATGTATATGGTATACAGAGAGAAAAAATAACCTAAACATATATACAGTATTTCTCATGCTGCATTCTCACGTATGCGCATGCAAGTACATGAATGCGGACCACATAATCCAGACCCACAAAGGCCTGTAATCATTTTGGCAGATTTATTATCGCAAAACAGGGCGGCAGTTAAGGTGAATGGAAAAACAAAACAAAGAAAAAGGGGGAAGATCGCTCGACTGATAGACAGATGGCGAGCCTTCCATAAACATATGTTGACTTTTATAGATATAAGCAGGCAAAAAAGAGTGATAAAATGGCTCGTTGACGTATTCGTTGGGTTTAAAGAACCTTTGGTGAAAGGAAGATGTTTTTAAAAGTATGGGTTTAGAGGGATGTTAGAGGATGATGACGAAATGACTAAATAACTTGTCGCGAACGGGAGGCATATCTCCATGTCTATAAGACCTGAATTCCTTATTCCTGTTCCCTTAAAGTGGTTATTATGATGATTATTTTCTAGTTTATTAATTTATTTATCATTTGTATTGCTATTGTTTTTTGTAAGTTTTATTATGATTATCATCATTCTTCTTATCAATTGTATTGTTATCATGATAATTATTTTCGTTATGATATTATCATAATTATTGTTGTTGTTAACATTATGATAATGATAATGATTATTACTATTACGGCTAATGCTGCTGCTACTACTTCTACTAGTAGTACTACTACTACTGCTTCTAATACTACTACTATTTTCATGTTTATTGTTGTCATCATCGTGATTGTTGTTGTTAACTACACCGTGATTTATTTTTGTTAAAGCAAATTTTCTTTGTAGCAAAACTGACACACATGAAAAGAGTGCTTGAAAGGAAGCCAAGTGAGAAAAATATTGTCAGCGGACAAACGGTGTATTTTTTTTCAGCATTCTCCTCTCATACGGAGGATATCACGAATGTTGATAGTAATTATTGTAGTATATGCATATGAATATGTATATGTAGGAGAAGTAGGTAGAATATAACACCGCTAAACACAAAATTCATTTTCTTGCGACATCTGATCATTAGTACATTTTTGCATTAGTTTTGCTCTTTCACTTCCAGTTTTTTTTCTCAAAAAATCAACCCATTTTGTTTTTTGTAAATTCCTCTCCGGATTTTACTTTTAAAAAAATCGTTCAGCCTTTATATATCATAAATTTGATATTGATATAGTCTAGAAACCTTATTTCTCACACAAGAGATGCTTTATACAAGTTATCGCTAGTCTCCCTAACTTAAATTAATCGCTTAGGGATTTTTGTCTTAATGATTAAAGTGTTTTGATTAGTTTTTGCGTATGCGTGATGATGTTGCTATTAACAATAGTAAAAACCTAGAGATATTCTTCCAGTTCCTGTTTCTTTCACCCCAAGCTCTCTGAACAACAATCACAGTGACTTTTCACACCGCATTCAACTTCGAAACCTTGAAGATAAAACCTCAGTCCTCTCTACAATCCTTTTTCTCTCCTGTCCTCCGTATATCTATCTTCCCTCCCTCCCTCCCTCCCGTAACCCCACCTCCTTCCTCCCCTACGATATGCTTCCTTAGATACTTTCCATCCTCCCTTCCCTCTGCCTATCCATACCCATTTCCTTAAATTTATCTCTTCTTCTCTCCCTCCCTCCTCTTTACGTCCCTCCCTGTCTCCTCATACTTCCTCAGACAACTCCTGTCCCTTCCTCATTCCATCCATCAGTTTTCCTTCCTTTCCTTTCATGGTCTTACTTTCCCTACTCCTTTTCTGTCCTCTCCATTCCCAACACCTCTACGCTTCCTCCCCCCTCCTTCACCCCCTCTCGCCCACTGCCCTTATCATACCCCCCCTCATTCTCGCCCCCCCCACCACAGGTCAGTCAGCTACAGGAATCAAAGCTCAGGTTCTCTTCTTTGTTCTGCATAACAGCATGAACTGCTCTCGTTAGCAGTGCGTTCAGGAAAATAATGCAGTACCTTTTAATATTTTTAGGTACCTAGTCATTATTGTCGCCTTTATTTGTAACTCTTCTTATTGCTCTTATTGGTGTTGTTCTTGTTCTTATTATTATGACTGCGACTTTTTCATTGCCTTTATTGATAACAACAAGTTCATTTTAATTTTTTTTATCTCTTCTTCCTTAGTATGTTTTCCTCTTCATTTGTTTATGTACAGTCTTTCGCCGTTCTGAGCTTGTCATACAAATGGATGATTTGTTTTCGTATAACGTAACGATTTTCTGCCACATCACAGGCACTCACACAGCACACACACACACACGCACACACACACACACACACACACACACACACCACACCACACACACACACACACACACACACACACACACACACATAAACATACACCACATACAGAGAGAGAGAGAGAGAGAGAGAGAGAGAGAGAGAGAGAGAGAGAGAGAGAGAGAGAGAGAGAGAGAAGAGAGAGAGAGAGAGAGAGCAGAGAATGATGATTGCAATGATTGCAGGGGGAGCTAGAATGAATGCCCTGGGCCACCCACACCCGTTTAAGGACAAAGAGAGAGGGGGAGATGGGGGGAGAGAGGAGATAGAGTGGGGGAAGATGGGAAGGAGAGAGCAGAAATAGTGGGGCGGAGATGGGAAAGATGAGAAGAAAGAAAGTGGGGGGGGGGCGATGGGGAGGGGGAGAGAGAGTGTGGGGGGAGATGGGAGGTAGAGAGCAGAAATTGGAGGACAGAGTTTGGGGAGGGAGAGAGGGAAAAAGAATGGGGGGAGATGGGAAGGAAGAGAGGAGAAGAGTGACGAGGTGGGGGATGGGGAGGGAGAGAGGGAAAAAGAATGGGGGAGATGGGGAAGAGAGAGAGGATAGAGTGGACGAGGGGGGGATGGGGAGAGCATCAGCGCTCATGGGGGACATGGGACAAGGCAATGTCTCATCCTCCGCATGGGTAGTCTGTGTCTGTCGACTTCGCTTTTTGTCTCTGTCTCTAAGTTTATTAGCTGTCTTTTTTTCTTTTTTTTTGTACCTTTTTTGGTATTGCATATTACATACATTTATATTGTATCATACACATATCACAAATATATTATATTATGTATATATATGTATGTGGTGAATAAATACATATATATATATATATATATATATATATATATATTTATATATATTTGTATATATTATATATACATATATACATACATACATACTATATATATATTATATATATATATATAATATATAACATGCACATATATATAAACATCATATACACATACACACATACACATACACACATCACACACGACACACACACACACACCACACACACACAACACACACACACACAGCACACACACAGGCACATACACATATACACATACACATACACATACACATACATACATATAACATATACACATACACATACATCACAAGTACACACACACACACACACACACAACACACACACACACACACACACACACACACACACACACACATACACACATACACATACACACACAACACAACACACACACACACACACACACACACACACACACACACACACACACACATATATATATATATATATATATATATATATATATATATATATATATATACATATATATATATGCATGTATTCATGTAAGTATATATGTATGTATCTATCTATCTATTTGTATGTATATATGAATGTATATATATATATATATATATATATATAATATATATATATATATATATATATATATATATATATATATATACATACATATATTTATATATATATGTATGTGCATACATACATACATACATATATATATATATATATATATATATATATATATATATATATATATATATATATAAACAATAGAAAACAGATCAGAACTAGAGGCATTCAGAGGGCGCATACCTCCGCCAGGCAATAGGGTCACTGATGCAATAAGAAATTCCTAGATCCACATCGTGATCCGGACCACCGCCAGGATTTAAACGCACCTCTGGTAAAAAGTTCATAAAACTCTGTTCATAACTTTTTGCTAACCAATGAAGAAATAATATCCGGGTCGCCACGGAAATTTAATGGCATCTACGTTAGGGTAAGACATACCTCTGGTAAAAAAAGAAAGAATAAAAGAAACAAAACATAAAAGTCTATTCATGATTTTTTTAGTTATCCTGCTAAACGAAAAAACAAAAACAAAAAAGAACCTTTAGGAGATAACAAAGGAAAGCTGTAAGAAAACGTGGTCCAAAAGGAAAGGAAACAGACAAGCAAACGGAAGATGCCAATAGAAGAGAGGAATGTGCAAGTAGAGAGGAATTTAATTTTAAAAACCGATACGAAGGGGGATGTGAAGGGAGAGAAAGAATGAGTATTTTGAGAAGAATTTAAAGGGAAAGATAGAAATAAGTACAGAAAATAGATAGAAAATGAGGTGCCTACAAAGACCACAGCCAGGACTAATTATTGGAAAATCAGAACTGATCACCATATAGGACAACTGATTAATAGTAATCGAGGCGGAATTAACAAGAATGTCTTTACGTAAACTTATAAGGCATGTATTTCATATGTATCATATGCATATTTCTAAATTATTTCATCTCAAAATAGTACAGCATCTGTTGCCAGTTGCCTGGTCCAGCTTCGCCCCGAAGAAAGGGAAGAAGACTCAAAGAAAAGGAGACAGAAGGGACAACAACAGAGAACAACGAGGACACATTTGTTACATGAACAGTAATAATTATTATAATAACAACAATGATAACAAAAATTCTGATGAAACTACAGTCATTATTGGTATTAATTACACCATTATTTGGAAAATAATAACAGAGAATAGTATAGACTCAGAGGCAGGCAGAGGAAGACGGGAGGAGGAAAGGCAGATGAAAAAGGGAGGAAGAGTGGCAGAGGAAGGAGGAGGAAGGCGGGAAGAAGGAGGAGAAGGCGGGGAAGACGGGAGGGAAGGAGCCAGCGCGTGTCATGGGCGGCTGGGTACGAGGCCTGGCCAGCGTGTACTCTCGCCCGCCGTGGAATGCCGGAATGGGGCGTGAGGCCGCACTGCGTCGGGTTACTCTCGCTCTTTTGCACGCCCTTCGGGGCTTCTTGTGCTTGTGGTTTCTTTTGGAGGTGTCTGGGTGCTTCTGTTTTTTTTTCTCTCTCTCTCTTTCTTTCTTTAACTCCCCACTCTCTCTCTTTATGGCATGGCCGCAGGGGGATCTTGCCCCTCCCACTTTTCTCAAAAACGATTCGTGTAATTCTTCTAAAACGTGCAGAAATTTAGATGGCCAGGGGACATCCACAAGAAATATCTAGGATTACGTAAATACGTGTTTTTTGCAGTACGAACCGCTTGGCAAGCTTAATGCGCTCCTCAAGACGACCTTCCGAATTCGGCTGCCTTCAGGAGCTCCGGGAGCAGCGCTCGGAGAAATTCCTGTTTGAACTCTTCGCTCCTAATTATGACTCTGGCCACGCCGTCGCTTTCTC
>NW_020870096.1:433011-438011 GCF_003789085.1 Penaeus vannamei | reverse complement strand
AAATAGGGAAAAATTAAGTGAATAGGAGAGATTGAGAAACGAAAAGGAAGTGGGGAAAGGAGAGATGGAGAAACGAAGTTGATTGGGAAAAAAATTATGGGAATAGGAGAGGAGAAAGGAAGAGAAAATGGGAAAAGGAATAAAGGGAACAGGAGAGATGGAGACAGGAAGAAGACATGGGGAAATTAAAGGAAGGGAGAAGGAGAACGGAATTTGTGGAAATGCTCTCGGTAGAAAGTGAATGAGAATTAGAGATATAAGAGGAGAGGAAAGCTGAGGAACGGCTAAGGATAGTGGAAAACAAAAGACAACGAAAGGAAAGAAATGATAGAAAAAACTGAGGACGATAAACTGCACCGTACAGAAAAAAAGTGATAGATAACAAAACAAAGAAAAAAGCCAAGGAAAAATATCGAGAAAAACTTTTAAGATTTAACAGTGAATAAAGAACAAGAAAAAAGAGTAAAAAATGCACAAAATCACAAAATTAAGTAACAAAATGGCGCCACCCTCTTAAATCAAAACGAAGCCTTATACATATCATGCAACTTAATAGCCT
This sequence comes from Penaeus vannamei, assembly GCF_003789085.1. NCBI lineage: Eukaryota > Metazoa > Arthropoda > Malacostraca > Decapoda > Penaeidae > Penaeus > Penaeus vannamei. The sequence continues at coordinate 437,452 of NW_020870096.1, read as the reverse complement.
TAATCCCCTTAAATCCCGGTTGACACGCAGCTTGTGACACATGAACCGGTGTCATACGATACCACCCATGGCGTGGCTTACTCGTAGTACTTGGCAGTGACTTTTTTGTGTTGCTGTTTATTGCTGTTCGCTACGACTATAACAAAGATTATTGCCTACTGTCTGCATCTAATTACTGCCTACGGTTACCGTAATTATCTACTGTAACTATTGTTATTATCGACAACAACTGTTATTATCTACTGCAACTAATATCATCTACTACAAATAATGTTGTTATCTACTACAACTATTGATTTTGTCTACTCCTGTTGCACTCTCCCCCTTCTTGCTCTTCTACATTCCCAAATATGTTTGCTTGCCCTTCTCTGATTCCTCCATTTCTCTCCTCCCTCTCTTCTTCTTTCTCCTCTTGTCTTTGACCCCCCCCCCCTACACCGTCCAAGCCTCCAGGCATCGGAGTAATTATATTCAAAATGATAATGACCTGGCCACGTCGCCTCAGGGGTGTGGAGGAGGAGGCGGTGGGGTGGGGGCGAGAAGAGGGAAGGGGGGGGGCGAGGATAGGAAGAGGGAGAGAGAGGGGCGTGAAGTAGGAAAGGGGAAAGGTGAGAGAAAGAGAGGGATTAGGGATCGAGAAGGAGAAGATATGTAAGAAGAGGGGAGGGGAGGGGGCGAAAAAAGGAAAAGCGAGAGAAACGGAGACGTAGGTGAGGGATCGAGGAGAAGAAGGGAAGGGGAAGAGAAGGGAGGTGCAACGAAGGAAAAGGGAAAAGTGTGAGAGAGAGAGAGGTGAAGGGGCGAGGAGAAGTGTGAAAAGAATGAGAGGAGATGGGTGAAGGAACGAGAAAAGGGAAGAGGGAAGGGAGCGAGGAGAGGGAAGAGAGAGAGAGGGAAGGGGAGAAACATTAAACGAAACGATTCCAGCGACCGCAATAGACAGGATGTACAGCATTAAAGATGAGCCGAGAGCCTTAGGATATGTATGGTAATGAATATATGGGATAGTGAATGGTAATGAAAGGGACAAATAGTTTTAGTCGAAGAAGCAAATAGAAGAAAACAAAAGAGAATTCGAGGTAAGCGGACACAACAAAAGGCCGAGGTGAATATTAATAAAGACGTCAAACGTCAGTAATTGCGCCAATATTTGTTACATAGTAATGGTTTTGTGGTTACAAGAAACTGCAAAAGAAGCGAAAGAAATAAAACAAAAATAGTAGAAGAAAAATGAAGACAGGAGGGATTGGAAAGGAATTAGACCCAAATCTACTTCTTTCTACTTTCTATAGTCTTCTTCCTTCTCACTGATTTTCTTCACTTACTCCTCCAATTCCTCCTCGTGCTCTCCCACCTCTGTTTCTTCCCTTCCTAGTTTTTTATTCCTTTTCCTCTCCTCCCCTCTAACTTTTTCTTTATCTTGTCCCTCTTTTCCTCCCTCCCTCTCCTTCTCTTCCGACATCTCGACCCTTTCGTGTCTTTCTATCTTCTCTTCCCCTTTACTTCCTCCTTCTCCCTCCCTCTCTTCCTCACAGCCCCCTCCTTCCTCCTCCGACCGGAGATCCGAGAAATGGTTGACCTCAGAGCCTTTCTTGAAGACTGCCGCCGAGAGGACCTCCAATGATCTTTGACGAAGAAGACAAAAGCGCGATAGAGGGACGTGTCAGGGTGATGAATAACCTCCGAGGAAAGGTGGGAGGTGAAGGAAATTAGATAAAAGGAAGTGGAACACCATCAATTCCCGCTAAGAAATTTTGGAGACGAGAAATTTGTGGTTGAAATGGTCCTCAATTGATTTATATAGTTTTCTTTTTCTTTCTTTTCTTGCTTACATAATGGCTGCGACCCTTGATTGATTTAGACGCGGTTTAGATTATATGAATTATGGAGGCATAAATAAATATATAACACGAAAATTGCTCCTCGAACAAAAGCACTTTTATCAGTATTACAGTCATTATGGAAGCACCAACACGCCTTCTATCATAAAAGTTCTTATTGAACACGGTAATATATCAATATCAAGCCAGTCATTAACGACACATCAATAACCTCGTAGTAATCAAGGTCGTCTCCGATCATATAAAAAAATCAAACTGCAAATCCAAAATCACCTAATCCGGTCCAGGCAGAAGATGGTCTTCCTCCTCCGCTCCTCTGCCCTCGCTGTCTCAGCTGGTCCTCGGCCCGATGCCCCATACCCTGCCCGTCGCCTTCTCCGTATGTTCCCCCCTTGCATAGTCCCTCTCCCCTTTGACCTTTCTAGTTCTTCGCTATGACGGTGGAAGGGGAGGGGAGGGGGGAGGGGCAGGGGCAAGGTCCACAGCCTCTAAAAGTGAAGAGTGAATTCGTGTAGTTACAGCAGATGCGACCTGTCAGTCGTTAGTTTAGTTTTTCTTTGCTTCTCTCGAATCGAACTTTGTTTCTTTGTTTCCTATTGTGTAAATCAAGGATGTCTACAATCATTTACGGTCGTGCGGTGCAGTACCCTTTCGGAAAGCATTTAAAGAGACGGAGCCCCGCCAAGCCATCGGATTTGCATGACGCGAACGGTTGCGTCGACAGCCAAATATTCTCTTCCCCGCGCCAACTCCTCCCGCCGCCGTCCTTCGCTATCAGGACGTTGTGAAGGTTGCGAGGGTAGAAAATCGTGCAGAGGGACTATATAATTACATTCCGATCAGATGCGGCCGTCGAGATACCCGCAGAAGCCTCGGGTACCCGATCTCGCTCCCTGCATCTTGCCTTTTTCTGCTGCCATGTCTAACCTTGCTTTAAAATGTCTCCTCGGCCAGCTGTAAGGAAGGAAGGGGTTGGCCAATTACATAAACAATTGCAGTTTCAGCTCGCCCAAATGAGGGAGCGGGAGCGACCATTGTACGTGGTCCTCGGGGCCTTCACACCGCCCCGGGCCACGGCGGTGTACTCTGAAAGATTATCGTGCACTCTGGTAACCGTCCCACCCGAGGTTGAACTGTATTTTCCAACCCCGAAAGCACTGTTTATTTGTCTTACTGTCTGCCTGATTTCCTTATTCGGAGAAGTCCTTTTCTAGGCATTCTAGTCATCATGGACAAAATATGACTCATTGGAGCTTTGCAGAAACGATGAAACTGAACTCGTGGTTCAAACGGCAGCAGGTTTTCCGCTCCGGCAGTGTCGGTCGTGGGAAGAAATTGCCGCTGGAGCTCCGGGTTGCCGGTTGCTCGATTTCGTCTCTGGCCTTCGCTGCGTCTCGATCAGCAAGTTATCTGTAGACACTCCCTCCTTTCTTACGAGGAGAATCTTGCGTCCCGCGGTGAGCGTCCTTCGAAGCAGATTTCCGAGTCGACTGCGAATGTGAAATCGATGCCGTAAAAATCAAAAAGGTGACGTCAGTCTGCTCGCCTCATCTGCTCGCCCTGCCGCCCAGGTGCCGCTTGCTACCTCTTTTCATGGCCACTGAAATTTGAACGTCTGTTTCTTTTTTTTTACGGGCGGGAGGGCGAGGAGGGCGATTTCCTGTGTCCAATCCCGGCCCTGACTGATCTTTTGGTGTTTTATGGGTGAATTCGAGACTGCGATGGGGATAGTGTTTCAGAGATAGGGGCGTTTTGGGGTGGGTGGCTGCGATGGAATGGGTGAGATTAAACGCATTTCCTAAAAGGGTTGGTAACACGTCATTCATTTTAGAACGTGTATATGTTGTAAAGTTTTGACCCTATTTAAATTACAGATATACATATTTGTTTAAAAAAATCTTCATCAAAAACAACATACATTGCATACATTTATATATATATATATATATATATATATATATATATATATATATATATATATACATATATATACATATATATACATATATATACATTATATATATATATATATATATATATATATATATATATATATATGTATATTATGTATGTATGTATAAAGACAATCAATATAATTGATAATAAAAGGCAAAAGACATCCTTATAATGCGTAATATATCCCAGCTTGAGCGTCCAAGCGCCTGCTGACAGTGTTCCTCCATTTAACTGTGACATGCTTTAGTACGAGCGACAATGATGGAGCTTTGTACACGGCGATAATATATGCAAGGATCATTGATTCACTTTGCCCGACGTGTTTATTTACAACCTGTAAATCACACCATAGGGTGTGTATGTGTTATGTGTTTTTATAAATGTTATTTTTCCAAATCAAATAAAAATAAACTATAGTATATGAAAATTATAAAAAGAAATGACTGTAAATAAAATAAAACGATAAGCCGAAACACGAACTTTTATGAGTCTGCGCTGTACCCGCGCCCCGAGTGGGTCGTCCCGGCAGCATTATTGGAACGTCTTCAGATTGAGGGTGGACAGTGTAGTGAGAAGACGTGTATGTGTTCCTCCGCGGCGGCCTGTGTCTGTGGTGAATTAAAAAGATCGTCCTTTTAGTCGGA
>NW_020870096.1:425511-428011 GCF_003789085.1 Penaeus vannamei | reverse complement strand
GTGCACAGATGAATATGGAGATGTGTATGTACGTTACATGCGCTGACACTCACGCACACACACACACACACACACACACACACACACACACACACACACACACACAACACACACACACACACACACACACACACACACACACACACACACCACTCTCTCTCTCTCTCTCTCTCTCTCTCTCTCTCTCTCTTCTCTCTCTCTCTCTCTCTCTCTCTCTCTCTCTCTCTCTCCTCTCTCTCCTCCCTTTCACTCTCTGCAACACCTTTATTCAGACACATCTGTAAACTGCATAAAAAACTGCATGGATCTATGTACATACAAGCATATGCAAAACCCCTCTCAGACATCTACAAACGTACACGCCATTAACTTTGTTTCTTCCCATCCATCTCCTTCTCAAGGTCTTATCCCAGTGATATCACCCTCTGGCTTAAAACAAAAAAAGGATAAAACCCATCATTCAGACTTCTGGGACCTCACCACAGCATTGCTCAAGAAGGTTCCATATCTTTGTCTTTGTTGTAGAAGGAGTTAGTCTCTTCTCTTCTCTTTTCTTCTCGTCTCGTTTCTGGTCTTCCCTGGTCCTCTTCTTCTTGTTTTTGTTCTCCTCTCTCTCCTCTGTCCTTTCCTCCTTCTTCTCTCTCTCTCTCTCTCTCTCTCTCTCTCTCTCTCTCTCTCTCTCTCCTCTCTCTCNCTCTCTTACTCTCTCTCCCTCCTTTTCTCTCTCCCTCTCCCTTCCCTTCTCCCTCTCCCTTCCTCCATCCTTCCGTGACATAATACCTAGTACCTGAATATACTAATCTGACAGAGTGCATATATAATAAGTGGTAGAATCATACGGTACTCGACTCATGATCATGTATATCGGGTCAGTCGCACGCCAGGATGCACTGGGGTAGTATGGGTGTTATATGATAAGTGTATTAGTGACCATATTTTTTATATTTGTATTATTTTTATTTTGGGTTATTTATGAGAGAAAAGGGTATGATATGGGGGGTAGGAGGAGGGGATAGCAAAGTATGTATAATGTATGTTATGGCATATAATACGTGTGATAATTGGTTAGGAGGTATGGAGTTTAAGATTTTATAGTCCTTTCAATAGTATAGTAGTAATAGTAATGGTCAAAGATTATATATTTTATAGTTCGTGATAGGTTAATAATAGAAATAATATGTATATAATTATAACAAATCACTAGATATAAAATATAAAACTTAGAGATTGAGAACATGTTTTGTATGAGAATATTATATAAACAATAACCGATAGTGAAGATTAAGAAAGAATGATGATGAGAGAGAGAGAATGACGAGAGATGGTAAGATGAGAGAGAGAGAGAGCGAGAGTAGAGATGTTATACTAATATGAAGACAGAGAGAAAAGTGGAGAAAGATAGGAGAGATAGAAGTAGAGGAATAAAGAAAAACAAAAAAAAAAAAAAACCAGATTATAGAAAAAGAAACACAAAAACGAAGACAGTGGCATCCACACAGAAGGACACAAAAGCTCCAGGTAAGTTGCGCCGAGGAACAATCATGGCCAGACAACCGTCATCTGTGGGAAGAATGTGAACCCCGGGGGAAGGAGGGCAGGAGGAGAGGGAGGAGGGGGAGAGATGGAGAAGGTGAGGAGGAAGAGGGGGTGGGGTAATAGAAGAGGAAGAAGGAGAGGGGAGGAAAAGAGGACACGTGGTATATATGAAGGACGTAAGAAGGAGGAGGAGGAAGTAGAGTAAAAAGGCAGAAGGAAGGAAGGTAAGAAAGGGGATTAGACTGAGGAAGAAGGAGATAGAAACAGGAGAATGAGACACACGATATGAAGGTCGAAGAGAGATTGGAATGAATGACGAAGGAGGAGGAGCAAGAGAACGAAAATGAGGCAAAGGAGGGAAGAGGGACCGGGGACAGCATTCTTTTACGCTCGGGATACTTTTTCGGCGTCAGGAAAAAGCCGTGTTGAAGAAGACAGACGACGACCTCGGTGTGTTTGGCGCAGGGCGGAGGTGCTTCGGATTGGGGTTAGGTTTTCATTGACATGCTCATTATGGTCGACATTTCTGTATTTTATGCAAACATTATTTTTTTTTCTGCATTATATGTTTTCTTTTGTTTTTTCATTTTTCCTGCTTTTATTTTGCATTTTGTTTTTAATTGGAGTAGCACGGTCGTTTCTGCGTCGGCTTGCATGTCCCCCTGATTTATATATTATATTTTATGTCTTGGGATAAAATTGTATGGTTCTGCCAAGGATAATATGTTTTTTTAGGAATATCGAAAGGGATCCATTATCTTTTAACAACCATTACTCCAGTGTTGTAAGTATGTGGCATTATCATGATGATTATTATTATTTGTAGGTGACTAGAATATCGAATCAAAATAGAATGTTCTCCAGACTTAGAAAATGTTTTGTACGCCAGGCTTTTGATCAGGAAGACTTAGAAGAGAAAATTAATCTTAAAGACGTTTTATCCGTATTTTGAAGCTTATTACAC
>NW_020870096.1:413011-415511 GCF_003789085.1 Penaeus vannamei | reverse complement strand
ATGATTGACAGATCGCGCGAAGGGTTGGCGTTTGGGGAACATTTTCTAGAACATTTTCTCTCTTTTGAGCGTGGAGTGCATCTGCTTGCTCTCTGCTGGATATGGATATAGGCATTCATATATATATATATATATATATATATATATATATATATATATATATATATATATACATATATACATATACATATATATATATATATATATATATATATATATATATATATAATATATATATATATATATATATATATATATATATATATACTCACACACACAAACACACACACACACACACACACACACACACACCACACACACACACACACACACACACACACACAACACACACACACACACACACATACACATACACATACGCACTCGCACTCGCACTCGCACTCGCACTCACTCACTCACACTCACTCACTCACTCACTCACTCACTCACTCACTCCACTCACTCACTCACTCACTCACTCACTCACTCACTCACACTCACACTCACGCACACACACTCACTCACTCACTCACTCATTACATATATTTACTCACTCTCCCGCATGCACGCTCACTCACTCAAGCACGTATTGGCACTCTCTCACACAGCGCTGGTATGCACGTAGTGTCGGCGCGAACCTTGTAGATCTGTCGCCTTTAAAAACAAATTGGACTTTTGCAGTGTCCCGGGGAGAGGCGACAGACAGACAGACAGACAGGCAGAGACAGACACGCATACACACACACACACACACACACACACACACACACACACACACACACACACACACACACACACACACACACACACACACACACACACACACACATACACAGATAGATAAACAGACCAACAGACAACTGCTATAGTTTAAATATTAGAATAAAAGAGTTCGACGAAAAGCAAAGTACACCCATGTTGAAAAGATAAAAGAAAACGAACGATAAAGAAAGAAAATAAAGGAAACTAAGGAAAGGGTATCGGAGCACGCGGCCCGAGCGGGACCTGCGACGGGCGCGTCTCGCGGCCGCTTCCTCCCGCTCCTTCGCCGCCGGGGAGTTACGGGGCCGCAGTTTCTTAATCCTTGTCGTGTCTTCCTGCTCTCCCTCCTTCTCCTCTCTTTCTCTCTTCTGTCTTCTTCCTTTCTCCCTCCTCCTCTCTCTTTCTCTATTCTGTCATCTCGCTTTCTCCTCCCTCCTCCTCTCTCTTTCTCTCTTTTGTCACCTCTCCTTCTCCTCCCTCCTCTTCTCTTCGTCACTTTCTGTTGTCATTCTCCTGCTTTTCCCCGTCTCCTCTCTTATTTTCTTTCTTCTATCTTCTTCCTTCTCTTTCCTCTCCTTCCTCTCCTTCCTCACTGTCGCCCTACTGCAGGGTTAATTCTTGTATGTGTGTGTGTGTGTGTGTGTGTGTGTGTGTGTGTGTGTGTGTGTGTGTGTGTGTGTGTGTGTGTGTGTGTGTGGTGTGTGTGTGTGCGTGCGTGCGTGCGTGCGTGTGTATGTACGTGTGCGTGTGTGTGTATGTGTGTGTCGCGCGTACATATACATACATGCACACAAATGTTTATGTTCTTGTTCGTTCGTATTACTATTCGACTTTTATCTCTTTCTCTCGTTTCCCTTTTTCTTCTTGGTGATATTTCTTTCTATTATTTCGTTGTCTGTCGTCTCTTGAGTTGCCATTTTCACATTTTCTTACTTTTAGCTTATTTCCCTATCTACGCACTTAATCTCCGTGCATGCTCTGTTTGTGTTTTATATTTTTTTCACTTTCCATTTTGGTGACTATCTCCCCTTTCTCTTTTTCTTCTAGTGTGCGCTATGTATTATTCTTGTCTTGTGTATTTATGTTACCGCATGCATTACCTTCATATGTAATGAATATCAATTTTGATTTAGAATTTTGTTTGTCTGTTTTGTTCCTTTAATTTCTAATTTAGATTTCTGTTTATCTCTTTTTTTTTGTTCATTGTAATTATTGTGATATCCCATCAGCTCTCTCTCTCTCTCTCTCTCTCTCTCTCTCTCTCTCTCTCTCTCTCTCTCTCTCTCTCTCTCTCTCTCTCTCTCTCTCTCTCTCTCTCTGTTTTTTATTATATGTATGTATATTTCTATCTGTCTGTCTTTGTCAAACTGTCTGACTAATCATCTATCTATCTATCTATCTGTCTATCTGCTTGCCCTTCTCTCTCTCCCTCACACTCCCTTCGCCAATTCCCCTCCCTTCCTCTCCCTATCCCTCTCTTCTTCGCCAAAGTTCGTATATTTCCTTTCTCTCATTTCATTACCTCCGCGTTTCCAAGCGAGTGACGACGAATAAAGACAAGAAAAAGGCGTTAAACTGAAAACGCACGAAATAGAAGGAGAGAAAGGATGGAGAATGAGGAGAGATGATCAAGATAGTGAACAAAGGAAATGAGGAAAAGAAAACAAAAGAGGAAGTGAAAAAGAGAGGAGAGAGAGAGAGAGAGAGAGAGAGAGAGAGAAGAGAGAGAGAGAGAGAG
>NW_020870096.1:403011-405511 GCF_003789085.1 Penaeus vannamei | reverse complement strand
ATAAAATAGAAAGGAAGATAAATAAAGAGAAAGAGGAAGGAAAATTTAATTTGTAAGAAAGAAAGATTGAATGAAGAGAAAGGGGAAGAAAGATTGAATAAAGAGAAAAGGGAAGAAAGATTGAATAACGAAGAAAGAAAGATTGAATAGAGAGAAAGGGGAAGAAAGATTGAATAAAGAGAAAGGGAAGATAGAAAAGAAACAAAAGGAAAATACCGCTAACACACGATAATAGAAGCAGGAACGAAATGAACCGGAAGAACGGAGTAGACTCTCAGGGGGAAGTGGGGGAGGGGGAGTCTACCCCTCCTCCCACCCCCTACTCCCGTTTCTCAAGAAAGTGGGCGTGGCGGCGGTGAAAGGGCGCCGGGTTGAATGGGGGGGGGGGGGCGAAATGGGATGGGGGTTTTGCGAATCGTTCTAGATGGGTGGTTAGGTGGGAGGGGAGGGGGAGGGGGTTGAGTGGGAGGGAGGAGGGGGCTTCCAGATGAGGGTATGGGTCGGGCGAAAGGTGGGCGGGGTGGGCGTGGGGGTTCCAGATGGGTAGTAGTGGGTAGGGAAGTGGGGTCGGGTGGGTAGGAAAGAGGGCGGGAGGGTGGTAGGGAAAGTGGATTGCGGGTGGGGGTGGGTGGGAGGGTGGGTAGGGAAAGCGTGCGTGTGGGCGTTTAGGATGTTTTGGCGCGGGCGGTTGTTTGGGCGTCGTGATTAAGACGTGGAGTCGGGGCGTGGATAATAAGCAGGGTTCAAAAGAGGGGTTCGAGAAGAATGGTGCTGAAGGAAGGGGGCCGATACAGCTGATCGGTTGAGCGGCGGGTAAGGGTGCTCAGGCAGACTTGGCGAAACGCAGGAAGGGAAAGGAAAATGCAGCAGGAATTTAGAGGCATTGAAAAGGTAATTATTCTACTCTCTATCTATATATTCTCTCTCTCTCTCTCTCTCTCTCTCTCTCTCTCTCTCTCTCTCTCTCTCTCTCTCTCTCTCTCTCTCTCTCTCTCTCTCTCTCTCTCTCTCTCTCTCACTCTCTCTCACACACACACACCTTCAAACAATACATAATAGAGGTTTCCTACAGTTACGCGGCAAATAACATGCAAATTGCACGGTGCAGCACTTTACATTAGGCAGGAATGAACTTTGAAGACAATGGAAAAAAATGAACATGAAAAATGAACGTTATTTTCACGTGTATTATCGCCTGGGAACGTTCGCAAAAGTTGCCATTTCGGTATAAACGTTACGTTTCTCATGTACGTTAGATGCAGTTTGAATTTGCCGAGACGTTCGGAAATTGAAAGAAAGGGCGAGACAAAGATGAGAACGAGGGAACATGTCAAAAGTGTAACATTAACTTAACCGTAAATGATACACAGAACACAGTCTTTGCCAACTCGGTGAAGGCATTGCGTGCTGTCTTACTTATAACAAAGAACTCTTAATTCTGTAGTCTTCTGTTGCCTATTTCACATCCATTGTCTTGTGCCCCTCTTCTCTCTCTCTTTCTCTCGCGTTTGGATGTGTATAAATGTATTTTGGTATTGCATATATATGTGTGTATGTATGTATATGTGTGTGTGTGTGTGTGTGTGTGTGTGTGTGTGTGTGTGTGTGTGTGTGTGTGTGTGTGTGTGTGTGTGTGTGTGTGTGCGCGTGCGTGTGTGTGTATGCATGTATGTGTTTATGTATAATCTATCTTTTTCCGTTCGTGTCTCCCCTTTTTGATACAGAAAGTGAATTGCACTTTCCTCCCTGGAATTGCAGAGATTAGATTGCTTTCTCTTGGGATCCGATTTCATGCTGCGGCTAATTCGCTTTATCGCGGGAGATTTTTGTTCTCGCTGTGCCGGAAACTTTGTTTTTATGTTATTATCATCACCCTTCATGTTGCTTTGATTTTTATGATTGATGATATTATATTATTACTGTGGTGATTAACAGTATTGTCTTCTTTATATTTGTAGTATTGCCATTTACCTTCATTTGCTCAACTTATATTTCTGCTTCTGTTTTCTCGTATATCACTTGAACAACATCTGTAATCCAATAAAACAGAAATTGTCACTTACAATGAATAGATAAGGATAATGGTGATAATAACAGTGATGATATTCATAGCAATCATGATCAGACTGATAACAACAAAGATAATGAGAATAATAATTGCAGTGGCAGTGATAATTATGATAGTGATAATAATGATAATAATAGTAAAAATGGTAATGGTATAATGAGCATGGTAAAAAGGTAATGATTATAATAAAATGGTGGTAGTAATGATAATCATGGTAGTGATAATAAAGATAATAGTAACAGTGGTAGTAATGATAATCATGATAATATTTATAATAAATATAATAGTAATAATGATAATGGCAATGCTTTTCATAATGCTGCTGCTGTTGGTAAGAATGATAACAAGTATTATGATAATGATGATAATTGTAATAATAGCAATTATAAGGATGATCGTGATAATAACAATAATAGTAATGATGAATGAAAT
>NW_020870096.1:390511-398011 GCF_003789085.1 Penaeus vannamei | reverse complement strand
CCAGAAGGAAATATTCTTTATAAAAGGAAGAAAATAATAGAGGAACAATGAAGAAAATTCTGTATATCAATATAAGTATATGGATAGATAGGTCGGTTAGATAGATTATCAGATGGTGGATGTGCGTGCGTGCATGCGTTGCGTGCGTGCCCTCTATCCCGGTATCCGCTTTCAGAAAGGGCAATACATCACTAAGGGTGTCACGCGCCCTTGCTAATTGCAGTCGCTCACTTTTCTCTTCTCTCCTCTCTCTCGCTCTCGGTCTCTCTCTCTCTCTCTGGATGTCTTTAGTTATTGACTTGGGACAGTTTTGCTCGTTTATCGGTCCTTTTCTTTGACTTGTTTCTTTCTTTCTTTTATCTCTGTATCTGATTCCTCATTTTCGTACCTCGACCCTGTCTCCTGTCTCGTTATTCTGTCCTTTTTATATAATATTTTCTGATGTTTCATTGTGTGTATTACCCTATTCCCTCTTTTGTTCGCTCCTTCGTCCTTCCCATACTTCAGTTTCCGTCTTCATATTATCTCTCTCCTCTTCCCTCTATACCTTTCCTACCGTCCTTCTAAATTATGGGTCTCCGCTTCCCCGCTACTCGTCCTCTCCTTCCCATCTCCATCTTCCTATTTAGCTATCATATTGCTGTCTGTGGCATTTGAGGTAGTGGTTGAGATTGTTGCTTTGAGAGCTATGATCCTCCCCTTACTCCCTTCCCCTCCCCCTCATCTGTCCTCTTATTCCCCCCCCCCCTCCGGCCTCCTGTCTCCTCGATAGACAACTTTGTGATTGACAGGAGTGACATAATGTTAAGTGCCTCCCGCCTCTGCTCCCTCAATGTGTCTCGTTCATCAATCATCTTATTTCACTTTTTTCTTGTATTTAATCATCTCCGGTGTCGTAGTTTTTTCCATGCTTCATTTTTTTTTTATTATTATTATACTTCGTCTTCTCCTTCTCTTCCTTCGCCCTTCCATCCTGTTGCTTTTCCTTTTTCCGTTTCTTCTCCACTACCAGTTTCTCCCCTTCCTCCTCCTCCTTTATCTCTCCATCATCCTCTTCTTCCTCTAGACTCAAGAGGAGGACTGAGTACACATGAAGAGGTACATTGAGGAGATGATTGTCAGCTGATGCTTTAGGGAAGAATGAGTGCAGTGTAGAACGACCGTTAAACTGCTTTTTTCAAATATTTACATCGGCTAGCGGTTAATATGAAAAGAGATTGGGGGCGTTGGTGACTTTGGCGGAAAATAGAGAATAAAATTTGAATTGCTGATTCAAAGATAAGTTGTATTGTAAGCAAACCAAACGAAATAGATTATCCACAAATATAATGCACAATAAAGATTAAAAACCTTAAAAAGGGAGAGAAAAAATAACACGGCGCCACACTGAGACCATTATTCCAATAATGTTTTCACAAGAGTCCGAAGAACAGGTCCAGCCAACTAACAAGGAAAAACAGATATTCAAAATTCTCGAGGATGTTTACCAACGTTTACCTTTTTCCCTAAATTGTTTTTTCCTGTTCTATCGCCGCTTCCCGCTACGAGACTAAACTTTTCTTTTTTCTTGAAGACTCACTTGAGGAACTTGTTATTCTCATCTTGGATTGTGGCTCAGATATGCTTTTGGGATGTTTGTGCATCTCTCCTCTCCTCTCCTCTCCTCTCCTCTCCTCTCGTCTCGTCTCTTCTCGTCTCTTCTCGTCTCTTCTCGTCTCTTCTCGTCTCTTCTCGTCTCTTCTCTTCTCTTCTCTTCTCTTCTCTTCTCTTCTCTTCTCTGTCTCCTCTGTTTTTCTCTCTTTCTTTTTTTTCTTCATTTAGTGTGGTTTAATTTTTGTTTTATTCAGATACATCTAGGAAATTCATAACTAAATAATTCTGCGATATATTAAAAAATATATATGTAATCCATTTTTTTTACTTTATTTTTAACTACAATCAAATATCGTTGCAATAAAAAAAATGCTTGTTAGTACAGTTTTTGTTCCTCCCTCCGCCAATTATCGGCCAATTTTCGCCATTCCCTCACCACCAACAAAAAAACAAAAACACGATTCAAAACATCCTCAAGTGACCCCACAAATCCCCCGCCCAGCCGCCCGTACTCGCCGTTAAATGCTTCATATAAATGCAAAATAGTAGAGTCTCGATCGTGGAAATCATTGTGTTATACAAGGGCCACTTCCACGCGGCGCGCCTCCGCATACACGCTCAGCAAATAGTCGTGGGCGCGGGATGGGGCGGGCGCGTGGCCGGCCGTGTCGGCTGCGGCAAGGGAACTCTTGGTTGTTGTTGTTGTCATTATTAGTTATTGTGATTAGTGTTGATGTTGTTATATTTATGATTATAATTATTATTAGTAATAGTAGTAGTAATAGCATTATTATTATTATTATTATTATTATTATTATTATTATTATTATTATTATTATTATTATTATTATTATTATTATTATTATTATCATCACCATCATTATTGTTATCATTATTATTATTATTATTATTATTATTTAATTATTATTATTATTTTATTATTATTATTATTGTTTTTATTATTATTATTATTATTATTATTATTATTATTATTTTATTATTATTATTTTATTATTATTATTACTATCATTATTTTATTATTATTATTATCATTATTCTTATCATTACAGTTATTATTATTATTATTAGTAGTAGTAGTAGTAGTAGAACTATTATTATTGTTATTATTTTTAGTATTACTATTAGTTAATACTATTATTGATACTGTTAATATTATTATGTTACCATTGTCATTATTATGACTTGTTAATGCGTTATCTGTAACAATGTAAGCCTAGTATAAAATTATGTTTTCATTATATTTTTTATGATTCTATAAGTATTATCTTTAATGCTCTCGTTATTGTTATTCGTATCAACTATTTTGATCACTATTGTTAGTACTGCTTTTTTATAACTACCAATATTGTTACTGCTGTATATAAATTTTTGTTGTTGTTTGTACCATCAATATCATTCCTATTGATAGTGCTGGAATTTTTCATTAACTTTTCTTTGATAAAAAGTCAATAATCCTTTTATTTCCCCTTTCACTTTCCCCTCTCTCCTCCTGCCTCTTTTCCCTGCGAGTTTAAACACTGTGTAGGTCTGTCGCCTTTAAATAGCGATTATAGCCAGCTGGTCTGTGCGTGTATTGGGGGAAGGGGGAGGGGTTGTGTGTTGTGTGTGTGTGTGTGTGTGTGTGTGTGTGTGTGTGTGTGTGTGTGTGTGTGTGTGTGTGTGTGTGTGTGTGTGTGTGTGTGTGTGTGTGTGTGTGTTTCCGTGTTATTGTGTTTTCGTGTGTGCGTCCTTAGGGTAACGACAAATACAAAGACTGATATAAACAGACAGAAAGACATATAAATAGAAAAAAATACAAAATAAAAAAAACATCCCAATTACAGCCTCCCGTTCTGCTGCAACCCCCACCACCACTGCCCCTCCTCCACTCCTCCCTCCACCGCCCCTTCCTCCCCTTGCCCTCCGCCTCCTCCCCGCCCCTCTCCACCTCCTCCACCACCTCCTTTCCCCACCCCTTCCGCTCCACCTCCTCCACCGCCCCTTCCCCGCCGCCTCCGCCTCCGCCATTGCACAGCCGCCGCCCCAGACATGCCACGCCCGGAGATTGCGGGAAATTGCCTTTTCATCAATTCGCAAAACCTCTTTCCACCAAAACTGTTTCCTTCTTTTGCCGGTAGATGGCTCTAGGAGGCAGGATTGATTTCGCGCTTGTCGGTTTCACGTTTCGTAATTCCCTTTATATTCTTTTATTTTATTTTTTCATCTGTTTTCACGCTCTGCTTCTGTATTTTTCCAATTTTCTGATCGATCTCTCAGGCCTCAATTTTCAAGGCCTTTGATTTTTGTTTTTGGTGCGTGGCGGTTCACCCCCCCTCCTTGACCATTTCTTCAGTTCTCTTATTTCAGTATCTTCGTTTTACTCTATCTGTCTGTCTGTCTCACTCACTCACTCACTCACTCACTCACTCACTCACTCACTCACTCACTCACTCACTCACTCACTCACTCACTCACTCTCTCTCTCTCTCTCTTCTTCTCTCTCTCTCTCTCTCTTCTCTCTCTCTCTCTCTCTCTATCATCTCTATCTTATCTATCTATCTATCTCTTTCTCTCTTACTTTTTTCTCTCTACTTTCTCTCTCTCTCTCTTCTCTCTCTCTCTCTCTCTCTCTCTCTCTCTCTCTCTCTCTGCTCTCTTTCTCTCTCTCTCTCTCTCTCTCTCTCTCTCTCTCTCTCTCTCTCTCTCTATCCTCTCTCTCTCTCATCTATCTATCTATCTATCTCTTTCTCTCCTTACTTTTTTCTCTCTCACTTTCTCTCTCTCTCTTCTCTCTCTCTCTCTCTCTTCTCTCTCTCTCTCTCTCTCTCTCTCTCTCTCTCTCTCTCTCTCTCTCTCTCTCTCTCTCTCTCTCTCTCTCTCTCTCTCTCTCTCTCTCTCTCTCTCTGTGTGTGTGTGTGTGTGTGTGTGTGTTGTGTGTGTGTGTGTGTGTGTATGTGTGTGTGTGTCGTGTGCCTTTCTTTCCCTCCCTTCCCCCCTCTCTCACCATCTCCATCTCCCTTTTTCTGTCCCTCTTCCTCTCCACTTAGTCAAAAAATGGGCGACGGAAGAAAAAATAAACCTCCATTAATTATCGTATTCCGGGAAGAAGAAATAGGAAATAGACTTTTTTCCCCTTCAGATATGAATGCAAAACATGTTTTCGTATTTTCCTTTTGTGCCCTAACCTCACAACCTGTTTACGAATGCGGTTATCGGCGTGTGTCAGTGACCTTTGACCTGACTTGGATTAACGTGTTTTCTTATCTTTTTCAGGTGAGAGACCAGGAGCTTGACGAGTACCTGAAGAGCGTGAGTTATCTTGTTTCTTTTTATAGGCCTATGTAGGGATGTGTAGGCCTATTGTCACGGTGGATACCCTTTTCGTTGGGGTTGGATTTTTTTATGGGTATGTGTCCTAGTTTCTTCTTCTTTCTTTCTTTCTTCTTCTTCCTGGATTTTTTTGTGTGCGCTTTTTTCCTTTTTTGTATATAATTATTTGGTCTTTGTTTTTCTCTACTCTTCGTTACTCGTTTGTTCTCTCGGTCCCTCTCCTTCTTCTCTTGATTTATCTTGTCGATCTCCTTTGTTCTTCTTTAGTACTAAACACTGTTTTTACTTCTTTTTTAATCTTCTCTTGATATCCAATTCTTCCTATCCCTTCTCTCTCTCTCTCTCTCTCTCTCTCTCTCTCTCTCTCTCTCTCTCTCTCTCTCTCTCTCTCTCTCTTCTCTCTCTCTCTCTCTCTCTCCTCTCTCCTCTCTCTCTCTCTCCTCTCCCTTTCTGCCTCCCTCTTCTCTCTCCTCTTTCTCTCTCCCTCTTTCACTCTCTCTTTCTTTCTTTTTTCTTTCTTCTTTCTTTCTTTCTTTCTTTTTCTTTCTTTCTGTCTTTCTGTCTCTGTCTGTCTGTCTCTCTCTCTCTCTCTCTCTCTCTCTCTCTCTCTCTCTTCTCTCTCTCTCTCTCTCTCTCTCTCTCTCTCTCTCTCTCTCTCTCTCTCTCTCTCTCTCTCTCTCTCTCCTCCCTCCCCTCCCTCCTCCTCCTCCGCCCTTTTTATCTCCCTCCTTCCATCCTTCCTTCCTTCCTCCTTCCTCCTTTCCCTCCTTTCCTTCCACCTCCCCTTCCTCCCCCCTCCCTTCTTTCCTTTCTTCGTACCACCTTCCCCTACGCCGTCTCACTCCTTCCCTTCGTTTTTCTCCTCCCTCCAACCCTCCATTCCTTCTCCATTTCTCTCACTTCCCTCCCTCCATTCTCCACATTCCCCCCTCCTCCAACCCTCCATTCCTCTCCCATTCTCCACATTCCTTCTCTCCCTCATCCCTCCATTCTCCCACATTCCCTCCTCCCTCCCACATTCCCTCCCTTCCTCCCTCCACCAACCCTCCATTCCTCTCCCATTCTCCCACATTCCCTCCCTCCTCCCTCCAACCCTCCATTCCCTCTCCCATTCTCCCACATTCCCTCCCTCCCTCCCTCCTGCCCTTCCCATTCAAAATATTTTTATCGCCTCCAAGTTTAAGATGACAGGGCCGCGGGTACAGCCTTGTTAGCGATTTCCGAAACATCTTGAAGGCATCTTGTGGACGTGTAGCTAATGAATTGCGGCATTTTAGGCGTTCTCGAGTGCCAGCGCCTATGCCTTTAACAAGTGCCAAGGGGCGAAGAGGGGCATGTGGGGGGGGGGGCGCTGTCACCCTGCTTTCGGATGGTTTGGTGCCATGTTTACGGCGGGGGGGGGGGGGGGTCAAGGAGGAAGGACTGTTCTTGGCTTTTTTTTTTGGTCTCTCTTTTCTATGGCTGTTATTTTTTTTATTTTTTTTTTTTATTATTTGACTGGGTACGGGTCTTTTTTCTGTTTGGTGTGCCTTTTGGTGCTTTTCTCCCTACCTCTCTGTATCTCTCTCTCTCTCTCTCTCTCTCTCTCTCTCTCTCTCTCTCTCTCTCTCTCTCTCTCTCTCCTCTTCTCCTCTCTCCTCTCTCTCTCATCTCTCTCTCTCTCTTCCCTCTCTTCTCTCTCTCTCTCTCTCTCTCTCTCTCCTCTCTCTCTCTCCCTCCCTCCCTCCCTCCCTCCCTCCCTCCCTCCCTCCCTCCCTCCCCCTCCCTCTCCCTCCCTCTCCCTCCCCCTCTCCCTCCCTTCCTCCTTCTCCCTCCTTCTCCCTCCCTCTCCCTTTCCCTCTCCCTGTCTCTCCCTCCCTCCCTCTCCCTATCCCTCTCCCTATTTCTCCCTCTCTCTCCTTCTCTCTCACTTTTCCGGTATATGTGTTTCTTCTGCATGCATATGTATCAGTCCATCTGTTTTTTTGATATTTCCCCCAAGTTTTATATCCTCCACTCTCTCATCTGCATTTCCCATCTTCCTTTTTTGTATTCTGTTTCTTTTTTCTATTTCCTTTTCATCATTCTCGTGCATTGTTCTTCGAGCTTTGCGGGATCGCTTCCCGCTGATGGATTAATGAACGCGGCCACCAGAATTTTTTTTTTGATTTCGAGTTTATTTTGATTTTTTTTCTGATTTATTCCTCCTTTGTGACAAAACAGTGCACACATAAAGCGCATACACGACACACAGGTACACGGCACACGCGTACACGACACACGTACACAACTGCCACACACACATATCCCCCACTCCCATCTATTCACCACACACACACACATCCCGCAAAAAAAAAAAAAAAAAAAAAAGAATCATACTTCAAGACTCGCCAAACGCTCCCGACACTTTCGACGCTCATTTGAGAATATCAACGCCACCTAGACGCCAGGCTTGGAACTACCGTGTAATTAAATCTCGGACTGACCGCTAGAGGCGCTGATCGGGTTTGACTTAAGTTGAGTCTGAGAAAATAGATCATTTGCTCGAGATTTTCTGCTCGGGAGAATTATCTAGAAGGGGAGGGGGTGGTGGTGGTA
>NW_020870096.1:383011-385511 GCF_003789085.1 Penaeus vannamei | reverse complement strand
TGTATACTCTTTCAGATTGTTTTTTATTAGTAGTAGTATAATTATTATTACTTTTATTATTGTTGTTGGTGTATTGTTATTGATATTCTACCTCTACCTCTACTAAAATTACCAGTACTACATATAGTAGCAGTAGTAAGAGTGATGTTGGTGATAGTGATATTACCAGTATAAGTATAAACCTAATGATGATTGGAACTGCTGTAGATGTACAGCACATTATATATTTATGATTCATTGTGCTATATTATGTTACTGTGTTTGAAGAACATTGTAATTAAATATGCTATTCTTTCAATATACTGTTAAACAATATAATATGGTGTTAATGTGTTTTATTTATTTTTTGCAGGTAATTACCCAGACAGTTTGGAGAGAATAAGGGTATGTTGAGAGAGAGAGAGAGAGAGAGAGAGAGAGAGAGAGAGAGAGAGAGAGAGAGAGAGAGAGAGAGAGAGAGAGAGAGAGAGAGAGAGAGAGAGAGAGAGAGAGAGCATACCAGGCTCGTCCTCAAGTTCCCTCGAGACAAAGGCTCATTCGACAAGATTCCTGGGTCTTGGAAGGTAAATACAGCGTCGACACTCAGTTTGGCGAAGAGTGTGGGCTAATAAGCATCCTCTTCTTTGCGTGTGGATCTGTATTTGTTTTAGATGTAAGTATGTATATTTACGAGTATTCGTTGTATGTCCGTGCGTGTATGTTAGAGCGTTTGGAAATCCTTGGCATTCGCGACGCATACAAACCCAGTGCGACATCTTGCGTATGGATTCGAGTTTAAACCTGACACGTTATTGCCTCGGTACCGCGCGTACGCCACACAGAGGACGGTTCCCTCCCCCCCCTCACCCCAAGCCACCACCCCGAGCCCTTCCGCGTGCAGTTGCTTGCTTGTTTCGCCGTCTGAGATTTATAACGTGCCTCCCGACCTTCCTGCAAGCGCCGCTGGGTTCAAGAAGTCGTGTTTTTTCCAGCCCTGGCCTCACCCCCCCTCCTCCTCCTCCAGTTCCTCAAAGGAGATGAAAGGAAAGGCCGACAAAGGAGGAGGTAGTCAGAGGGACGCCGATTGACATGCACCGCTTGTTGCGTGCATGGCGTCCTCGCCTGTCCCCTCCTTATCCCCCTCCTGACCTCCCCCCCTCTCCTTCCCCATCCTCCTTCTCCTCTCTCTGTCCCCTTCCCCCCATCCTCCTCTCTCTCTCCTTCCCCATCCTGCTCTCCCCTCCCCTCGCCCCCCATTCCTTGTTCAATATGATAGCCGGCGTCGCTCCATGATGTACAGTAATGGGACTAGTTGGCAACTCGTCATGGTTATTGAGGAGGGGTAGGGCGGTAGGGGTGTAGGGGGAGGGGGTGGCATGACGCAGGCACAATTGCTACTGGCTACTTGGTACAAGTGACTGGGTGTTGTGTATCGCTGTCCATTCTTCGGTCTGAGTAATATCTGCCTTTGCTCTCCTCTCGCCATCGTTAATGTGCTTCTATGTCTTCATTTCTTATTTTCCTTAAGAATATTTTCCATATTTTCCTCTTCTAGCGAGAGATTCGGCCACCTCCCATACCCATCTTTCGACATGCATTATAAACGATACACAGACACATGCCGCCATCTTTAATTATTCATAAGGGGCGTGGCCTGAATCAAAACCCGCATTTCGATTGGTTCCGCAGATGCAAAACAAAAGCGAAACGAGGCTCGTAACAGATGCACTAACAAGTGTTTCCACATCTACTGCTGCTTGTTAGCGCTGTTCGTACCGCTAGACTAGCCGCTTTCGCTACACTCGACGCGTTCGTTAGCGGTTGTTGACTCTTGCTTTATTTTCTTTCGATTATCGATATTGACCCGCTAAGAGAGGGCTTCCAGATATGGCCATTTTCCTTATTTGTTGACTTTAAGATAGCTTTCTCTGTTCCTTGGACGATTTACTTTTTTTCCTCTCTGAATATATATTCCTCACTCGAAAGGGAAATGTGCATTTGCCTACGAAGTCATCAATATCATTTAGATTGTATGGTATCAGTTTCCACTGTATCTCAACGCACCCTACATTTTATTTATTTACTTTATTTTTATTTTGGAGATTATCTTCCACCTGCGGGATTTGAGGAACATTGCAGAGTCCCTTGCAACGATCCGCGAGGCGCTGTATGGGTGAAAAGGGACTAAGGAAAGAAGGGGAAGAGATCAAGAGACAGGGGTTTAAGGAATGAAGGGAGGAATGGAAGGGCGAATAATCACCTTTGCGGCAATACTGCAATAGTTTCAAGTTTTTATTTTATATTACTTTGTCTGAGCCCCTCCTTTCTCTCTCTCTCTCTCTCTCTCTCTCTCTCTCTCTCTCTCTCTCTCTCTCTCTCTCTCTCTCTCTCTCTCTCTCCCCTCCCTCCTCCTCCCTCCCTCTCCCTCTCCCTCCTCTCTCTCTCTCTCTCTCTCCTCTCTCTCTCTCTCTCTCTCCTCCTCTCTCTCTCTCTCTCTCTCTCTCTCTCTCTCTCTCTCTCT
>NW_020870096.1:343011-358011 GCF_003789085.1 Penaeus vannamei | reverse complement strand
AAACATGGCATCAGCGAAAACAAAAGAGCGTCAGAGACAGAGAAAAAGAGTGAAAGTGACATAGAAAGAGAGAAGAGAAGACATAGAGAGAGTCGTAAAATGAGCGACGGAGACGGAGGGTGAGAGCAGTATAGAAAGAGAGATGAGACGACAAAGAGAGAATCACCAAAAGAGAGAAAAGACATAAAGAGAGAAGAGAAAAGAAAGAGAAAATCGCTGAAAAGCGATGGGGACAGAGAGCGAGAAAGACATGGAAAAAGAGAGAAGAAAAGACACAAAGAGAATCACCGAAATTAATAGAGCGACCGAGACAGAAAGCGAGACCTACATAGAAAGAGAAAAGAAGAGAAATACAGAGAGAATCACCGAAACCAAAAGAGTGAACGGAGACAGAGAGCTAGAATAACAAGAGAAAGACAGAAAAGCTGAGAAAACACATAGAATCACCAAACCAAAAGGGCGAACGGAGACAGAGAACGAGACCAACATAGAAAGAGAGAAAAGAAGAGAAGACACAGAGAGAGAATCACCGAAACCAAAAGGGCGAACGGAGACAGAGAACGAGACCAACATAGAAAGAGAGAAAAGAAAAGATACAGAGAGAGAATCACCGAAACCAAAAGGCGAACGGAGACAGAGAGCGAGAGCGGGGATGACGGAGGCTCCCCGAGGGCGAGCACTTGTGGCCGCTCCGCAATTTACTGCATTAATGGACCGGACTCGACCCGGCTGCATTAGCCTCGAAACCAGCGGCCAACCTGCTGGTTATCGCGTGTGAGTGCGTGAGTGTGAGGGCGAGGGAGGGCGAGGCTGGGGGGGGGGATTTGAATGTTTGTGAGGGAGAGGATGGGAGAGAGAGAAAGGGTGGAGAGAGAGAGAGAGAGAAGAGAGAGAGAGAGAGAGAGAGAGAGAGAGAGAAGAGAGAGAGAGAGAGAGAGAGAGAGAGAGAGAGAGAGAGGGGAGGGGAGGGGGAAAGAGGGAGAAAGAGAGAGTGAGAGAGACAGAAACAGAGTATGTGTGTGTGTGTCTGTGCGCGCGCGTGTGTGTCTGCGTGTGTTTGTGAAGAGAGAGAGAGAGAGAGAATGAGTGAGCAAAAGAGAGACAGAATCAGACAGACAGGCAAGCAAAATAGAATGAATGAAGGTTGATGATCCTCGCCTACCGCCATAATGCACAGATTTCCCATTCGCGGATACCGCATGCAAGTCACTCCTGTCTCCCCTTGTCGTACAAAGACCCCTCCAGTCGCCCTGTGGTTCTCCTGTTGTCGGGGCGAACCACTCGTTCGGTGGCTATTAAACCCTCATGGTTCGCTCTGCAATGGTTCGTCGGCCCGGTGTTATTTTCTCGAAGCACGTGGTTGTAACAGCTGGCTTGCCGTTGCTCCTTCTTTTATTGCCCTTTATTGCTTCTCCTTCGTCTGGAATCACCGGAGAATTCGGCGTGGAGTGTGAGAGGGAGAGGGAGAGGGAAGGGAGTTCGAGAGGGAAGGGAATTCGAGAAGGATAGGAAGGAGAGGGAAGGGGAGGAGAGAGAGAGGGAGAAGGAGGGAGAGAGTTAGTGAGTGAGTGAGTGACTGTGTGTGTGTGAGAGAGAGAGAATGACGCGATTTTTCTATCGTTTTTGGCCTCGGAACTGGTTCTTGCAGGCTTGTTGATTCCAAAAAGCCTTTTTTGTGTCTCATGTTTTACTTACGAATTCCCCTCCCACCACTTTCCTTGCTCCTGCCTCTCCCTTCTGCTCCCTCTCTTTCCTACCCTCTCCCTTCCCCGTCTTCCCTGCCCCTTTTTAGCTCCCATCCCTTCTCTCCTATCCCTCTCCCCCTCCTTCTAACCTACAACCCCTCCTCTGCCCTCACCCCTCTTTTCAGCCCCACTACCCTCCCCCTTAAACCCCTCTCTCCCTTTAACCCCCCCCCCCCATCCATTCTGGCGAAGTGTTGGCATTTTACTGGATGTACTAAAAGTGCCCATAAAAATTTAAGCGCCACTACCAGGCAGCCAATCCATGCTGTTGTTTCTAATACCCTCGAGAGTGTTCAGAAAAAATATATATTTTGTGGCCTAAGGATTGTTGTCTTCGTTGTTTTTGTTATGGTTGATGTAGACTTCCTTTTGCTCTATTTGCTCGCCAGGTCTTATGAGCTCTTATGGTTTCTTATCCAAATGAGGAAGACAGATCACGATAACATTTGGGTTTGAGTTTACGACCTGTGCGCTTTGTTTTTTTCCTCTCTCTTTTTTGGCTTTTACAAACGAAGAACAAAAAAAAATAAAGTCGTTTCTTAGTTTCGAACGGTTTTAAGAGATCGTTCACGTTCTTTGTTTTGACTACATGATCAGATGATCTTGATAAGGATCTTTTACATATACTCGAATGATCGTTTATTGTCTTAGCGGCGATCAGCTGACCGAGTTGGCTTTTTCCCGCGTTAATTTACTAGTTTCCCGCGTCAGGGGATTTTTTGTTCTTGCTCTTGCTCTCTTTTCTTGTCCTTTTTCCACTTTTTTACACACGATGGGGGAGATTGAAGAGTTAGTGAATGCAGATTGAGTAGAATGATTGGATTAGTATAGAGTAAATGTGAATCGTTGAGGATGAAATGTTGGTGTCAGGATGAATACAGATTGAGAGGAATGAGTGGATTAGCGTAGAGCAGATATGAAGATTAATCGTATGTCTGTAGTAAATGATTACAAGAGGAGTACGTGGATTTATATTAAGGTAGAAAAAAAGACAGTCCGGATGCGCAAGAAGAAAATTATCAGTGATTGAAATAAAGAAAAAAGTGAACAAAAAATAAAAGGAACCGAAACCCACCTGCGAAAATACACAAATGCACAAAACACACACAAACAAAATGAATAAATGAATTGCATATTGACAGCCAAAACAACACTAAACACCATCATATTTAAGGCTTGCGTTGCTCACCTGGCGAAGGCGCACTTGCTCACCCTCACCTGACGACCCTGAAGCCCTCGCAGCTTCACCCTAGACGACCCTTGGAGGATTGAAGACCTTAGGGGAAGGGGGAGGGGAGGAGGGGCGATGGGTGGCGAGAGAGGTGTGGATAGGGGAGGGAGAAGCGGAGGAAGGGTGAGTGTGGGTGGAGGATAGAGGAAGGGTGGGAAGGGGTGGGTAAGATAGGGAAGAGGGTGGGGGTGGAGGAAGGGAAGAGGGAGGGAAGGAGGAGGGGAGAGGGGGGTATGGGGAAAGGAAGAGCAGAAATTTAGTTCAGGAAGAAGGGAAGTGTACAGAATAATGCGTATTTTTCTTTATCACGATATGTCAGTCCTTCTGTTGTTTCCACTTGCATTCCATCCCTCGGTATTCACACCCAACCCCCCTCTCTTCTCTCCTCTCCTTTCCTTCCCCCTTCCCTCCCCTCCCATCTCCTCTCCTCTGCTCCTTCCCCCCTTCCCCTCCCTTAATCCATCCCCTCCCCCTCCCTATCCCCTTCTCCCTATCTCCCTCTCCTCCACCTTTTCTCCTTTTTTAAATAAATGCTTACGACAAGTCTAGCTAATCGCTTTGTCTCGAATGATGAAGTAGAACCTGAATCCTCTGTTAATTAATTTTTCTCAAGAGTGGTTGGATATACCTCTCAGCGTCTTCAAGATTTGTTCATTATATGCACTCTGTGTGGCTTTATATTGCTGCTGTTGTTGATTATATATATGCTGTTTTTTCATTATTATTGATGCAGTTATAAGGATGGCTACAGTAATGGTATTATATATCAAGTGTTATTTTATATTATCGTCATTGTTTCATCGGTTGCCTTATCTGTGTATGTTTAGTATTTCCTTCTCAGTCTATCCTCCTGGCTTTCATCTTTCCCATTTAGTATTGCTCAGCATTATTACATTTTCCCGCTCGCCTTCCCAGTTTCCTCCGAGTTGCCATTTGCGAATTTCCCTGCCTTTTTTTTTGTAAGTTGCCACATACCACTATTTTTTTCTTTACGAATAACCAATTTCCAAACTCGATTCTCTTTTAATGAGTCGAGTTACCAGCTCATTTTCGAGTCAGGCAAATTTTCCTTGGGGATCGCGTTGTCAAGTTGACGGACTGCCAGCCTGTCATGTTGTTTTGAGACCTCATCGTCATGCAGGGCAAGCAGACGGTGCTGGAGTATCATGCACGGAATACAAATGCTGCTTGATCAACATTTGTTTTTTTTTTTCTTCTCTCTCTTTCTCACATGAGCGTTTGCTTGAATGATTACGATGGTTCCTTTTTTATTGTATTGTCTTGTTTTCCTTTGTTCTTGTGATCACTCTTGATTATAGTTATCGTTTTTTTTAAGAGAGGGAGGTGGAGGAGGGGGTGGGGAAGGGGATGGAGATGGAGAGGGAGAGGGAGAGGGAGAAGTAAACACACACACACACACACACACACACACACACACACACACACACACACACACACACACACACACACACACACACACACACACACACACACACACACACACACACACACACACAGAGCAGAGGCAGAGTGAGTGAGTGATTGTGTGTGTGTGTGTGTGTATGAGGTAGAGGTAGAGGTAGAGAGAGAGAGAGAGAGAGAGAGAGAGAGAGAGAGAGAGAGAGAGAGAGAGAGAGAGAGAGAGAGGAGGAGGGAGAGGGAGAGGGAGAGGGAGAGGGAGAGGGAGGGAGGGGGGGAGGGAAAGAGAGAAAGAGAGAAAAAAAGAGAGAGAGAGAAAGAAGAAAGAAAAAGAAAGAAAGAAAGAAAGAAAGAAAGAAAGAAAGAAAGAAAGAAAGAAAAAAAAGAAAAAAAGGAAGAAAGAAAGAGAAAGAAAGAAAAAACAAACACCTTTGAGGGAGAGAGAAGAGAAGAGAGAGGGAAGAAGCGCAGCAGAGGAAATTGTATTATTATACATGATTATGTTACTATTAATAGAAATACATGACACTCTCCAAATTGGTACTCTCGCTCAGCATCTCACATGACTGACACCTGCATGCCAGAC
Organism: Penaeus vannamei; assembly: GCF_003789085.1. Lineage (NCBI taxonomy): Eukaryota > Metazoa > Arthropoda > Malacostraca > Decapoda > Penaeidae > Penaeus > Penaeus vannamei. Next base: position 353,030 of record NW_020870096.1, on the reverse strand, counting down.
TGGCATTCCTGTCACGTAGCGAAGGGGGGTAAGGGAAGGAAGGGGGGGGGGAGGAAAAAGGGGAAGGGTAAATGAAGGTAAATGGGGGGAGGGTAGTGGGGAGGGAAAGAGGGGCAGTAAGAATGAAGGGAGGGAGCGGGATGGGAGGGGAGGATGGGAGTTGGAGGGAGAGGGGGGCAGAAGAGCGAAATGGGGAGGGGGAGGGGTGTTGAAGGCAGGGAGGGGGCGAGAGAGGAACGAAGAGACAGGGGGGGGGGAAGGGAGGAAGAGCGATGGGTGAAAAAGGGTGCGTGCCTGTGTGGTCGCCCTGGCTATGTGAGTGTGTGTTTATATATAACTCCTGTCAGTGTATTATTAGGTCTTGAATCATGCCTTTTATAGTGTTGTTGTTTCTCATTCTTTTCATTCCTTCGTTTTCTTTTTTCTCTCATTAATGCTTTCTTGTAATGATTATTCTTTTTTTATTATTTTTTTATTCTTTCTCCCATTTTCTTTTTTTCTGCTTTACCCCTAACTATTTCTTTTTTTTCTATCCTTCCCCCTTCTTTCCTATTTTTCCCTTCCCTCTCTTTGCATTCGTCCAACGCAAATGCAACATAGAAGAGAGAAGGGAAAGATAAAGGATTAGAAGAAGTAAAAATGAAGGAGGGGGGTAGGAAAAGAAGAGGAAGAGGATGGAAGTTGCAGACTGAAAAGAGGAAGAGCAGGGAGGCAGAAGAACGGGAAGAAAGAAAGAAGAAAAAAGTGACATCAAAGTAAATGTAAAATAGAAAAGAAAAACGGATGAATAGAAAAAAAAAACGTAAAATATGAAAATAAGAAAGGGTAGATTGAGAATTTAGGTTATTGGAGCAGGATAAAGGGAGAGATAGAGGGAGGAGGAAGGGGGGGATGAAAGGGTCCCCCGAAAAGGATCCTGGACTGTTTCGAAAGGATGTAAACCAGAGCCAAGTTATTTCCTGCCGCCGGAGGGCATCTAGAGCTCCGTCGGGTGGTCTGTTTGCCCGTCTGTCTGTCTTATTTCTCTCCTTATTTATTTCTCCTTGGCAATTTCTCTCTCTGTTTTAGCTTATGCATATGCATTTATTTAGAGTCGTTTTTCGTCTCTCCCTCTTCTAGTTCCTTTTGTTATTTTTCTTCTCATCATATATATATATATATATATATATATATATATAATATGTATGTGTGTGGTGTGTGTGTGTGTGTGTGTGTGTGTGTGTGTGTGTGTGTGTGTGTGTGTGTGTGTGTGTGTGTGTGTGTGTGTGTATATGTATGTATGTATATGTACACAGAAGAAGACAACAAAGAATAATAGAGAAGGAAGAATGAGCAACAAACAAGGGAGCCGGAGAATAAGAGAAGGGAGAGAGGGAAAGAAAGCAGAAGGCAAGAGGGCAGAGGGAGAAAAGGAGCGGCAGGTAATGAGTGGCAAGTTGTGGTTGGCGGCGGTGGGCGGAGGCAGCGCATATCGTGGGCGAGTGGGCGTGGAGGAGGAGGGTAGAAGGAGAGCAGGAGGATGGAGAGGAGGAGGGGGAGGGAAGCATAAGAGAGCTGGGAGGGAAGGAGATGATGATGATGATGATGATAATAATAATGATGATGATATAATAATAATGATGATGATGATGATGATAATGATGATGATGATGATGATGATGATAATGATGATGATGATGATGATGATGATGATGATGATGATGAGAGAGGAGGAGGAGGAGGAGGAGGAGAGAAGAAGAAGAAGAAGAAGAGAAGAAGAAGAAGAAGAAGAAGAAGAAGAAGAAGAAGGAGGAGGAGGAGGAGGAGGAGAAGAAGGAAAAGAAGAAGAAGAAATCGGGAAGAGAAAGGAGAAGAGAGAAGGTGATGATGATGGGCGTGACGAAAAGGAAGAATTGAATGGGGAGGAGGAGGAGGAGGAGGAGGAGGAGGAGGAGGAGGAGGAGGAGGAGGAGGAGGAGGAGGAGGAGGAGGAGGAGGAGGAGGAGGAGGAGGAGGAAGGGTGGCGTAAGAGGAGATGAAGGTGGAGAAGAGTAGGAAGTCAAAGATGATGGTAATGATGTGGAAACAGGTGACAATAATAATAATAGAGATAGGTAAATGAGTGATAGTTATGCTGATGTAATGCTGAGATAGATGATAATGAGAGGAAAAATAAAGTGAAAGTGAGATCAAGACAAGAAAATGCTAGAGGGACGAGAACAAATTTTGAACGAGAAATAAAGTAAAAGAGAAATAATGGAGGAGAAGCAAGCGAAGGAAAAAATGAAACCAGAAGAATGATTAGATGTATGTAGGCAGAGGGGGAGGGAGGGTTGCCTGTCCGCTTGTATCACCACCCCGCCCCCCCCTCCTCCTCCTGCTTCCCTTCCTCCCTCTTCTTTCTCTTCTCCACCCTCTAGTTCTCCTTCCCTCCTATCTACTCTCCCTCCCTTCATCTCCTTCCTTGCCCTCCATCCTTCGCTCCCCCCCCCCCTTGGTCTTTCCCGCCACCCCTCCCCACTCCGCCTGCCGTGCTCCCCCTGCGGCTAACTGGCAGGGTGGTCATTACGCCTCACCCTGGCCTTGAGGTCACAGCGCTACCTCACTGCTGACCTTACCTTCCCCCTCCCTTACCTGCCCCCCCCCCACCTTCCCCCTTCCTCTTCCTACCCTCATCCACCTCCCCCCTCCTTTCCCCTCCCTTCCCATCCCCCACCTTCCCCCTCCCTTTCCCATCCTCCCTTCTCCATCTCCCCCACCTTGTCCCCCTATCTCTCTCCTTTCCTCCTCCCCTCCCCCTCTCCTCTATGTCTTCTAAGCCTCGTTTCCATTTCTCTCTCTTTCCAGTTCTCTTCGTCTCGCCTCCTCCTCTTCCCCCTTCTCTTCTATTTTTTCGGTTTGTGTCTTTTTCAGTGTCGGTTTCGTTCACCTCTTTTTATTATTGTCTCTTCCTTCTCGTTTTCTGTTTATTGTATGTTTCTTCATCTCCTTCATTCTCACTTTATCCCCCCTCCCCCCTCTTCCCTGGGTCTACCCTGAAATTATGAAGAGATTTGGAGTAAACCGCAAATATGTGCCCACGTAAGTCTTATCTAATTGCGTGTGCGTGTGGTGTGTGTGTGTGTGTGTGTGTGAGAGAGAGAGAGAGAGAGAGAGAGAGAGAGAGAGAGAGAGAGAGAGAGAGAGAGAGAGAGAGAGAGAGAGAGAGAGAGAGAGAGAGAGAAGGGGGGGGGAAGAAAGGGAGAGAGAGAGGGAAAGAAGGGGGAGAGAGAGGGAAAGAATAGGAGAAAGAGAGGGAAAGAAAGGGAGAGAGAGAAGGAAAGTAAGGGAGAGAGAGAAGGAAAGAATAGGAGAAAGAAAGGGAGAGAGGGGGGAAAGAAAGGGAGAGAGTTGAAGGAGAGGGAGAGAGAGAACGTGATACGGTGTGCAAAGGTATCATTCCGTCCTTATCTCCTCATCGCCCTCCCATTCATCCGAGTTCCTTCCGCATTTCCTTCTTTGATTTCTCAAGAAGCAAACACGTCTCCGCTCATTCGTTTTCTTCTTCTTCTTCGTCATCGTCTTCTTCCTGTTCCACTTCTTCGTCTTCCCCTTCTTCTTTTTCTTCCTTTTCTCCTCCTCCTTTTCTTTTTTCTTATTCTTCCTCTTTTTCTTGTTCTCCTTCTCCTCCACGGACTTCTGCTTGTGCAGATATGTTTCTTTTTTTAGATATAGCGGAGAGCAAGAAAAAGAAGAGGGAGAATGGGGAACGGTAAGTGGTGAGAGGTAGGTAGGTAGGGAGAGAGGGAGTGTGGTAGTGAGAGAGAGAGAAAGAGACATAGACATAGACAGAGACAAACAGATAGACAGACAGAGGCAGAGAGAGAAGGAATAAAGACAGACAGAGGAAATAAAAAGAGAAATAGAAAAAGAAAGCTAGTGAGGATGAAACATATGAATGAGTGTGCATGTGTATGCATATGTATGTCCCTGCGTCTAATGTTTATTAACTTTCCCTTGTGCGGACGCCCTGACACCCTGTTGATGCATGAGCTGTGGTTGCACTACCAACAAGTAGTATATCATGCGTAGTCCAGTGTCTTTAGCCCTGGCAATGGCATTTTTCTCGAAGGAGATAGGGGGAGGGGTGGGGGAGGAGGGGAGGGACGGAAAAAGGGCAGTGAAATCTATCTTTCTATCCATCTATCTCTTTCTCTTTATTTTTTTTTTCTTTCTCTTTCTCCCTCGTTCTCTAGCTTTCTGTGTTTTACTGTCTTTTATTCTTTCTCCCCTGCTTATATTTCTCCCACGCGCTTAGTATGTGTATGTTTGCGTCTGTGTGTGTGTGTTTGTGTGTGTGTGTGTGTGTGTGTGTGTGTGTGTGTGTGTGTGTGTGTGTGTGTGTGTGTGTGTGTGTGTGTGTGTGTGTGTGTGTGTGTGTGTGAGTGAGTGTACGCGCGTGCGTGTGTGTGTGCACGGAAGAGGCCATGGCGGAAGGGAATGAAAGGAGGGAGGCGAGAGAAAGAGGAGAGGCAAGCAGACAGAGCTCGGTCACCTAGCGTTCGGGAGCATCAAGCGGACGGCCCTCGCATAAATAATGGTGAACATAGCCCTCTCCTCTTTTTCTTCTTCTTCTTCTTCTTCTCCCCCTCTCCCGCTCCTCCTCCTCCCTCCCCCCCCCCCTTCTCCTCTTCCTCTCTTTCCTTCCTCCTCCTCCTCCTCCTCCTCCTCCTCCTCCTCTCCTCCTCTCCTCCTCTCCTCCCTCCTCTCCTCCTCCTCCTCCTCCTCCTCCTCTCCTCCCTCCTCCTCCTCCTCCTCCTCCTCCTCCTCCTCCTCCTCCTCCTCCTCCTCCACCTCCTCCTTCCCCCGAAGTCAAGTTCCGTTTTAGACTGGCTCGGTTTGTAATCCTACGCATTTATATTTTTCCCCTCCCCCCTCCCCCCCCCTCCGACTCTCACTCTCCTTTCATCCCAACTTCTCTCTGTTAGCCTCTCCCTTTCTTCACTTCTTCCATCCCTCAGTCCCTCATTCTTATTATCTTCTTCCTTCTCAAACTCTCTCTCCCTCCCTTTCACTCGCTATGCCTTCCCTGCGTTTCTCCAATCCCTTCCTCCCTCTTCCCCTTTTGCTCCTCCTCCTCTTCCTCCCTCCCCTCCCCCTCTCCAGTCCTTCCTCCTTCATCTCCCCGTTCCTCCTTCTTCCCCATCTCGCCCGTATCCTCCTCCTCCTCCTTCACTCTGCTTCTCTCCTTCCTCCCCTCCATTCCTCCTCCCCCTTCTCCCTCCCTCTGCCCCCTCCCTCCGCCCCTTACCTTTAAACCCCGCACGGAGACACGGGCAAAAACTCCCCGCACCTGATGTTGGTGCCTGGGGCGCCGAGTGCCGCCCTGGCGTGGAGGAGACCACCGTTATCATGCACCTTCATGCGCCTCGCTCTTTCTCTCTTGTATTTTTTCTCTCTTTCTTTCTCTTTCTATTCTGGTCTCTCTCTCTTTTCTCTTTTTTTCCATTTTCTTTGATTCTCATCTCTCTCCTGCTTTTGTTCTCTTCTCTTCTATTTCTCTTTCTCTTTCTACTCTGTTCTCTCTCTTTTCTCTTTTCTTCTATTCTATTCTCTCTTCTTCTGTTCTCTTCTTTATCTTTTCTCTTTCTCTTTCTCTTCCCCTTTTCTTTTTCTTTCTAATTATTTTTTATTCACTTTTGTTTTTATTGTATTATTACATTTATTTCTTTGGTTATAGGAATAAGTTTTATTTAATTGTTGTTATTTTTGTATAGTATATGTATGTTTGTGTGTGTGTGTATGCTTGTGCGCGCGCGCGCGCGCGTGTGTGTGTGTCTGTGTGTTAGTGTTTGTTTGTATCCGTCTGTCTGTGTGTGAAAGAATGTTAGTATTTGTTTATGGTTCCTGCAGTGATGCGTGAATACGAGTATATGAATGGGCGTGCAGGACCGTTTTCGCGGGCGTGTGCGGGCGTGGTCAAGGAAATGCGGAGCCCGATTGTCACCTGAGGCGGTGGCGGACCACCAGTGTCATGGCGGGTGCGCTCGGGGTGAGGGTGCTGAGTTGTCCGTTGCTCTTGGTTGATCTACGTCCGTCTTTGTCTCTCTCTCCCTCTTTCCCTCTCCCTGTCTCTCTCTGTGTCTGACTCTCTCTGCCTCTGTCTCTGTAACTCTCTCTTTCTGGCTGTCTCTGTAACTCTCTCTGGCTGTCTCTCTCTCTCTCTCTCTCTCTCTCTCTCTCTCTCTCTCTCTCTCTCTCTCTCTCTCTCTCTCTCTCTCTCTCTCTCTCTCTCTTCTCTTCCTCTCCCTCCCTCCCTCCCTCCCCCTCCTCCCTCCCTCCCTCCCCCTCCCTCCCCTCCCCTCCCTCCCCTCCCTCTCGCCCTCCCTCCTCCCTCCTCCCTCCTCCTTTCTCTCCCTCTCTCCCCTCTCTCCTCTCTCTCCTTCTCTCTCTCCTTCTCCTTTCCCTCCCTTTCCTCTCCCTCTCCCTCTCCCTCTCCTCTCCCCCCCCCCCCTCTCTCTCTCTCTCTCTCTCTCTCTCTCTCTCTCTCTCTCTCTCTCTCTCTCTCTCTCTCTCTCTCTCTCTCTCTCTCTCTCTCTCTCTCTCTCTCTCTCTTTCTCTCTCTCTCTTCTCTCTTTCTCTTCTCTCTCTTTCTCTCTTTTCTCTCTCTTTCTCTCTTCTCTCTCTCTCTCTCTCTCTCTCTCTCTCTCTCTCTCTCTCTCTCTCTCTCTCTCTCTCTCTCTCTCTCTCTCTCTCTCTCTCTCTCTCTCTCTCTTCATTCTCCTCCTCCCTCCTAATCTTCTGACGCAACACTCTCAAGGAGGAGGTGTGTCTGTCAGGTCGGTGAACCTGTTTACTGTCCGTGTCCCTCCCTCCCTCCCCCTCCCCCCCCTCCTCTCTCTCTCTCTCTCTCTCTCTCCCTCCTCCTTTCTCCCCCTTCTCTCCCCCTGGTCTGGTATCAGGTCCTCTTTGCAAATGAGAAAGAGCAGGAGGAGATAGAGAAGAAAATGGGATAATTGCGGAAAATGGGAAACTAGAAGATTATCGGGAAGAGTGGATGAGGAGAATGGGCGAATTAGGAGGAAGATTAAGGCAAGAGTGCAGCAGTAAAAGGTAGCGGAAAAAGAATATTGATGGTTAGAATGATAACGATAATATGTAAAGAGAAAGAGGGAGAGAGATAGAAAGAAAGAAAGGAAGAGATAGACGGAGAGAGAGAGAGAGAGAGAGAGAGAGAGAGAGAGAGAGAGAGAGAGAGAGAGAGAGAGAAGAGAGAGAGAGAGAGAGAGAGGAGGAGAGAGAGAGAGAAAGCATGCTTGCAGACGAAAGGCGCGAAGCGAAGACAAATGCAAAGAAAGAACGAGAGAGAGGAAAAATATTTATATGCGAATAAGAAGACACTAAACGAGAACAGATGAATGAAAATTAAGATAAACAAGCGAAGATACCCCCCCTCCTTTCCTATCAACTTACCAAACTCTCCGTCACCGCCCACTCCCTCTCCTTTTCCCCCTCCCTTCCTCCCTCGCCTCCCTCTCCATCTCTCCCTCAACGCCGCTGAATCGCCTCCTGCATCAGGCCTTTCAAGAACTTGTCATGAACGTGTTTTGATTTTCCTCGCTGTTGAGTCTGTCATCATCACCCTCTTCATTATCCTCACCATTATCATCCTTGTTTTTTCCATCCTTTTCATCATCTTGTTGATTTATATCTTTCTCGTTTATAGTGATTACCTTAGTGAACGTTTTTCCCTTGAACCCTGACATTTAGCACAACACAGAAGTGCTCACGTGCGCGCGCGCAAACACACACATGCACACAAATGGAAACATATATGAGGGAGTGGGCGTGGGAGTGGGAGGGGGAAGGGGAGGGGGGGATTGGATGGGAGAAAGGTGAGGGAGAAGGGTATGGAGAAGGAAAGGGGGAAGACTAAGAAGAGGGGGAGGAAGAAAGAGAAGAAAAGGGAGAGGGAACGGGAACAGGGAAGAGTGAGGGAGAAGTTGAGGGGGAGGGTTATGGTATAAGAAGGAGAAGGTGATAGGAAGAAGCAGAGAGAGAGAGACGGATAGAGACAAAAACAGAGACAGAGAGAGAAAGAAAGGAAGAAAGAAATCAGATGCAGAGACATGATAAACAAACCAAAAACCCAAAGAAAGGAAGCGAGAGAGAAAGCGAAATGTCGCAACGAGTGTGAGACAAAGGAAGGGAAGCGAAAGGAGAGGAAGAAGACGTTAACGCTCCAGGTGGCACCACGACACCTGCAAGGCGTGCCACAAATATCTATACGGGCGAGAGGGGAGTGCCAACAGGTGCCACGTCATATAGGGGGCCGCGCCTAGGTGATTCATGCAATTAAGAGACCGCTGTAACGTCTCTCTCTCTCTCTCTCTCTCTCTCTCTCTCTCTCTCTCTCTCTCTCTCTCTCTCTCTCTCTCTCTCTCTCTCTCTCTCTCTCTCTCTCTCTCTCTCTCTCTCTCTCTCTCTCTCTCTCTCTCTCTCTCTCTCTCTCTCTCTCTCTCTCTCTCTCTCTCTGTCTCTCCTCTCTCTATCCCTCTCCCTCTCTCCTCTTCGCCCTCCCCCTATCTCCCCCCCCCTCCCCTCTCCTCTTATCTTCAACCGAATCCCCCTCCCCCTTTCATCCCGACGGTCGTTAAAATGGGTATTTAAGGGTGATTTTAGCGTGCAGGAGAGCGAGATAAGGCAGCGCTGTCATCGGCTGGCCTGTAGCTGTCGGAGAAGCTAGCGGGGGAGGGGGGAGGGGGTGGAGTGGTGGGAATGGGGATGGGGGGAGGGTGTGGGTTGTAGGGTCCGTGGTGGTGATGGAAACGCGGTTGGGGTTGTGGTGGTAGTGATGTGGTTGGTTGAGATGGTTGTTGCAAAGTGTGGTGGAGATGCGAGTCCCACGTTGTTGTTGGTGATGGTGATAGTGATGGTTTCGTCGTTTTCTTGATGCCGTTGTTGTTGTTTTTTGTGATGTAGAAGACGGCGATGTATTTTCTTGTTCCTGTTTTCCAGATGTTTATGTTTATGAAGAGTTAGAATGCCCTTTTGTCATTTCTTGTTGACATTGCAAAGGAGTGCACGTTTCTTTCCCTTACTCTTGTACTGATTTTGTTTAGATTGTGTTCACGTTATAAATTTAATACAGTGATTGATATCTAAATTGAGCACAAGATTCATTTACTATTTGAATTTAGTTCATCCAGATTACCTTAATTATTATCAACACCAGTATTGATAGTATAATTACTATCGCAATTCTTCCAGTCTTTTTTATATATAATTGATTTTGATATCGTATAATTATCAACTTCGCGATTGTAAAATTTCAAGCTCCCGTTTGTACTATTTTTAATTTTTTTTTCTCTCTCTCTTTGCAGGTACATTATTCACTTTCTCGTCTGACCAGTTGACGGCTTTCAGAGGTACGAGTTTGCAGTCTCGCTCGTTTTTAGACCTAGAGATCCTGTTCACGGGTCTGCTGTTGCTTTTGTTGCTGCTCGTGCTCCATGTGTGCAATTTCTCCTTCTGCCTTTTCATGATTGGTATTCTCAGGGTGTGGGATAGATTGTAGCTGTTATTTTTGTTGTCTTTATCATGATCACCTTTTTCTTCATCATCACCAACATCATCATGTTCTTCTTCATCATCATCATCTTCATCTGCATCTGCATCTGCATCTTCATCATCATCATCTTCTTTTCTTCATCATCGTCATCATCATCTTCTTTCTCATCATCATCACACCATCATCACATCACCACCATCCCCATCCCCACCAACAGTATCACCACAATCACCACCATCTCACCCCTGATAGAGATGTTACAGAGCGACAAATAAATCCCATGCTTATTTTTTTTCTCTTCATCTCTAGCTTGAGATCCTTTAGTCGATTTTATAACCCTTAATCCCTCTCTTCTTCAGCCCGATGTCGCCTCCACCTGCTACCGGATAATTTACACCGAAGGGAGATTACTGTCTTAAAGGCTGACCTGCTATTTTTGTATTATTTTTTATTATCATCATCTCCTTCAAATATACCTGGGGGATTACTT
>NW_020870096.1:330511-335511 GCF_003789085.1 Penaeus vannamei | reverse complement strand
AGAAAGGTGGAGGGGTGGGGGGAGGGGGTGAAGGTGGAGGCGGAGGGGGAGACTTCCTTAGGATAAGTCGAGGGGAGGTGGGGAGGGGGAGGGGGGGGCTGGGATAAGGTTAGGTAAACTGGATTGAGGGAGGGATTGCAAGCGTGACGGAAGTGGTATAAATACACGCATGTAAATTCGTGGAAAGAGAGGGAGGGGTAAGGAGCGAGGGAGGGAGGGAGGGAGGGGGAGGGAGGGAGGGAGGGAGGGAGGGAGGGAGGGAGGGAGGGAGGGAGGGAGGAGGGAGGGAGGAGGGAGGGAGGGAAGGAAGGATGAAGAGAAGAAGGGAAGGAAGGAGGGAGAGAGAGAGAGCGGGAGGTTGGGAAGGATGAAGAGAGGAGCGAGGAGGGAGGGAAGGAAGGATGAAGAGAGGAGAGGAGGGAGGGAGGATTAAAATAGGGAGAGAGGGAGGGGAGGGAGGGGGAGGGAAGGATGAAAAGTGGGAGAGAGGGAGGAAGGGAGGAAAGGAGTGGGGAGGACAGATATCCAGACAGACAACACAGAGAGACAAAGACAGTGATAGAAACAGAAAGAACACCCACGACACAAACAGACGATCGGTCTGACAGAAAGCTATAGTGCAAACATATCTAAGTTGACAGACATCTAGACTGACTTACAGACACTTCGGAAGACATAGACTGAGAAGCAGCAGAAGACTAACTACCACACAAGAACCAAAGACAGGATAAGATGCAAATTTTCGCCATCGCCGTAAGAAAAGTTGAGCTCAAGAAAGTTTTAAGAAGTTTAAAATGCCGACCGAATTCACATGGGTTATCTCTCTCTCTCTCTCTCTCTCTCTCTCTCTCTCTCTCTCTCTCTCTCTCTCTCTCTCTCTCTCTCTCTCTCTCTCTCTCTCTCTCTCTCTCTCTCTCTCTCTCTCTCGCTCTCTCGCTCTCGCTCGCTTTATCTATCTTTCTATCTCTTTTTCTTCCTCTCTATCTATCTATCTGCCATTCCATCCATCTATTTATTTGTCTTTTTCCCCATTCTTTCCCTCACCTTTTCTCTCTCCTCTCTCTTTCTACCTCACCCCCTTCCGTCCTTCCTTTTCTCCCCCTCCCCCACCCCCACATTCCTTTTTGCAAAAGTACAACGCATTGTTTTTCTTCTTCATAACCCGCCCACTCTTGCATTCCTCTTGACGTCATGCGATTTTGGCAACCCCGAGGCAAGTGTCCTATGCCCATCTCCCCCCAACCCCCCCTCACTCCCTCACTCCCTCACTCCCTCACTCCCTTACCCCGAATCTCCCTCACTCCCTCATCCCCGAATTTCCGTCGCTCCCTCATTCCTCGCCCCGAATCTCCCCCTTCCGCCCCATGCGTTCACTTTCCCCAAACTTCTTCGCCCTCACTCTCTCCCTCCCCCCCCACTCTCCCCTCACCTTCCCCTAATATTCCCCCTCTCCTCCTCACCTCCCCCAACCCCCCTTCGCTTCGCCACCCTCACCCTCCCAACCCCGCTTCCACCTCTTCCCCACAACCCCAATCTCCCCCACCCCAATCCCCCCACCTCCACCCCCACCCCCATTGGCAAGCTGGGACACTCAGGTGACTTAATTTTAGTGGAAGACGATCCCTGTGCCCTTCTGGAGACGTAGGAGGGAGAGGGGGAGGGATTGCAGGGTAAGGGGGGGGAGGGGGGGGGAGGGAGGGGAGGAAGGAGGGAGGGATGGGAGAGAGAGAAGGAGGGAGGGGAGAGAGATAGGGAAGGAGGGATAGGAGGGAAGGGGAGAGAAGAGGGTGGTTGGCGTGGGTGTGGATCCCGTGTGCATATAAAAAAGGGAAGATTTGGTGGGGGGGGGGGGGGGGGCAGTAGACGTAGGTACGTGGGAAGCATAACGATACAGATACCAACAAAGTTTTTTTTTAAGAAAAGAATACTATAAATGTTTCTGTTTAAACTTCGATCGATCAGCCTGAGAGCAAATAGTTTGTCAAGGATGATGGGGGGGGGGGGCGACACACGGGAGTGGGGGGTGGGGGTGGGGGTTCCAGAATCGAGATGCTCGGATCAAATCAAAGGGTCGGGGGCTTATTGGGTGTTAATTGGGTCTTTAATTGGGCCTCGAGGCGCGTCTTATCAGATTTCGTATGTGTGTCTTCGCGTGTGTGTGGGAATGTATGTATGCGCGTGTGTATGTATGCCCAGTATGTATGCGCGCGCACGTGCGTGTAGGTCAAAAGAAATCTCTGAGGAAGAATGCGATAGAAAGGGATAAGATAAAAGTGGAAGTAGAGAAGATTAGAGCCAGATACGCATCTGTGGCCTGTGAGTTGCCGATCGTCATCTCGCCCGGAGAATCAAACGGAAGATTAAGGAAGAATTAGGTAAGAATGAAATCGTGAGGGAAGGGGAGTGGGGTGGGGGAAGGAGGAGGGAAGAGGGGACGGTGGGGAGAGAGGAGAGGGAGGAAGAGGGAGGGGGAGGGAAAGGGGAAGTGGGAACAGTGAAGAGGGAGAGGGAGAGGGAAAGGGGAAATAGGTGAAGGGGAAAGTGGGAACGGTGGGGAGATTGGAGGGGAGGGATAGAGGGGGAGGTGGAGGAGGAGGGAAAGGGGAAATGGGAGAAGGGGGAAGTGAGGTAGGGAGATGGCGGAAGGGCGGAAAGAGGAGAAGGAAGGAGAAAGGATATAGAAGACGGGGGGAAAGGGAGTATAGGGAGGAAAAAGGTAGGGATTGAAAAGAGAAAGGAAGGAAACGGAAGGGATTAAAAAGAGAAAGGAAGGAAACGGAAGGCGTAAAAGGTAAAGGGAGAAGTGAGATAAAGGCTAAGGACAAGAATGATGAGAAGAGGAAAGACAAATAAAGAGAAGAGGAAAGACAGACGAAAGAGGAGGTGCAAAAGAGACGAAGCGAAGGGGAAATAGAAGCAAAGCCCCAAGAGACACGCAAGAGAAGAGGAAAGACAAATAAAGGGAAGAGGAAAGACAGACGAAAGAGGAGGTGCAAAAGAGACGAGCGAAGGGGAAAGAGAAGCAAAGCCCAAGAGAGACGCGAGAGAAGGGGGCCCGGAGCCTGGCACGCGGCGAGGGGGGCGGCGAGGGGGGGGGGCGGCGGCAAAGGAGCTCTTCCGCCGAGCAGCTTCCTGATCTGCCGAGGAAGCTGGGCGGAGGAGAGGGCCAGCTCCCTGTCCGGGCGTCGCTCCCTCGCTAATCTGCCTCTATTTATCGGCGCTGATCGCACGGCCGGAATTCCTGCGTGTGCGACCGTCTCTCGCGGCGGGTTCGTGTGTGATCCGAAGGGGGGGGGAGGATAAGCTCGCTCGCTCTTTGTATTCTCTTTTCTGTCTGTATTCCTTATTGCGTCTTTTTCGCCTTTTTCTTTCTACTTGTATTTCCTCTTCCTTCGTATGATTCGTCCTTGGTTTCCTTCTGCTTTCTCTTTCAACAGCTCCTCTTCTTCTTCTTCTTCTGTTATCTCTTCTCATTCCCCTCTTTTTCGTCTTCCTTTTCCTCTTCCATCTACCAAAGTAGTTTAATCTTCGAGCTTCTTAAAACCTGTTCTATTTAATTTTTACTCTTTCCCCACTCCTTTCTTTACCTCCCCCTATTCGTCCCAACCCCTCCCACTCCCACCCCCACACCCCACACCCCCTGTTCCTCCTAACCCCTCCCACTCCCACTCCCCCCCCCAAATACCCCACTCGTTTTCTCCCACACCCCCACTCCCCTCTATTCCTCCCAACCCCTCCCACTCCCACTCCCCCCACCGGTTCTCATGTTCTCACTCGTCTCAAGTTTCCCACGGTGGGAGTCCCTTTGTGTCGCCGGTGGAGAGGTGGCTGAGGCGGCGCGGCCCTCAGCTGGATTCAGGTGGAGATCGGCCAGGTGGAGCAGCCCGTCTGCGAGTGTGGTTGTTTGGTCGGTCTGTTGCGAGGTTGTTTGTTTGTCTGTTGTGTGGTTGCTTGTTTGGTCTTGGTGGATGGGTGAGGTTGTCGGTGTGCTTTTATGAGATATAGTTTGGATTATGTTATATTGGTAATTGTGTATGCAGATGTTCTGTATGTTTATATCTATGTCTATTGTATGGCTGTGTGTCAGTCTATATATAGGTAGATAAATAGATAAGTAGAGATACATGCATTCATTCATTCATTCATTCATTCATTCATTCATTCATTCATACATACATACATACATACATACATACATACATACATACATACATACACACTCTCTCTCACACATACACGTGCGCGCGTATGCATGCAAAAGATACTGCACGTATGCGACTGTGCGCAAAATTCCCTCCCCGCGTGCAAAAGCCGAATGTGGGTTACGCAAGCCAAGCCGTGTAAACAAAAGGCGGTCCAGCTGGCCTTGCAGGTGGTAAAAGGTGGGCAGCGCGGATGGCCAGTCTCGATTTCACCTGGACACTGACTCACCAGGTCATCAGGTCATCAGGTCGCTGTGCAGGCAAAGTGACATTTGCCGATCGTTCCCTCAAGCTGTCGGATGATCTACTATTTTTTTCTTGATATTTTTCTCTTATTTCGTGTGTTTGTGGAAGGGCTTTGTTTGGGGAGGGGGAGAGGGGGGCATCTAACCATTGGGATGGTGCCAGGGGTCACGCCAGGTCAATGCATGACGTCAGAGTGCGGGGAAAGAAGGGAGAAGGGTGCATGAGGAAAGTGCAAGTCATTCTCTCTCTCTCTCTCTCCTCTCTCTCTCCTCTCTCTCTCTCTCTCTCTCTCTCTCTCTCTCTCTCTCTCTCTCTCTCTCTCTCTCTCTCTCTCTCTCTCTCTCGCTCTCATCCTCTCTCTCTCTCTATCTATCTGTCTGTCTCTCTTTCCCCCCTCTCTCCCTCTCTTTCCAAATATTTTTTTCCAAGGAGAATATATGTTGATTGTAAATTATTATAATTTATGTATTCAACCTGTTCCTAATCATTTTTCTTTTCTTTTGCAGGTAAATGACGTCACATATTCCGCTTGTCCTCGGCTGCTATGAGGTA
>NW_020870096.1:313011-325511 GCF_003789085.1 Penaeus vannamei | reverse complement strand
GTGTCATTTTCGCTTGGTCGCTCTGAGGGGGAGGCCGGCCAGGGAATCAGCTGTTTCGTTCATTGTTTTATTTATTTACTTTATTTGTTAATCGTATTTATTTTATTTATTTGTTTATTTTTCATCGTATTTATTTATTTGAATCATTTATTTTCATTGAACTTCTACAATTAAGCAGAATGCTAAACATCACACTTTTTTCTTTCATTCTCAACGTGGATAACGAAGAACACGTATTCTATATATATATATATATATGTATTTAATGTAATTTTGTTATATTTTCTAGAATTATTAGACTTTTACCGTATTTATATCGCTGGATTAAGGAGTGGATGGGATTGTGGAGCAGGATTTAAGGTTGTTGTTAGTGTTAGGATAAGGCTTATAGAGTCGAGTCAGCTGTTCTCTCACCATACGACTGGTGTCACTGGTGCTGATTTGCCTGTTCTGGTAAGCTGCTCAATGGCCAGTTCAGCGCCGATGCTTGTGAATTGGCTGTGAGGGAAACGGATCAGGGAGCCATTGTCTGAGTTATAGATGTCGAATCAACTCTGTTAGCGTTAAGTCGGTTATAGAGGCGCTGAGTCGGTTTGAAAGGCGTTGAATAGCTCTCTAAGCGTGGGCTCAGCGATGGAGATCTTGAGTCAGCTATAGTGCCATCGAGTCAGTAATGCCACTGCTGAGTCAGCTGTGGAAGCGTCGATTTAGATCGCCGATTCGCCTAAATAAGCGTCGATTCCGTTCCGTTAGCGCGCGTCAGCGAATCAGCGAGTCAGCAAATCAGCGAGACAGAGAGTCAGTGAATCAGCAGCGACTCAGCGAGTCAGCAGCGTGGCTTCTCTCGGCGGCGGCTGGCTGAATGGGCGGCGATGGCTGGCGCCCAACAGCGGCCGACGTGGACGCGCGAGAAACCTTCTTGCTTAACCTTGTGGCCAGCCTCTAAGAGGGTCTTGTTTACACCTGCCAGCCCCCTCCCCCCCTCCCCTCCCCGGTCCCATCTTTCCCTGCTCCCCCCCCTCTTCCCCCCTCCCACGCTTCTTCCACAACACCCCTGCCATTATCTCTCACTTACTCGGCGGGGGGGGGGGGGTTGGATTTTTTGTGTTTATCAATGTTACTTATGTAGTGAAAGTGTAATAACAAAGATAAACTCACTTGCAAACTTACTCTCACACTCTTAATCTGTAGATCAATCTGTCAATATTCCTGGGTCTCTCACATTCTCTCTCTCTCTCTCTCTCTCTCTCTCTCTCTCTCTCTCTCTCTCTCTCTCTCTCTTATATATATATATATATATATATATATATATATATATATATATATATATATATATATATATATATCCACCTCTCTCCATCTCTCTCTATCTATGTCTATTTATCTATATCTCACCTCTCTCCCTCCCTCCCTCTCTCCTCTCCTTCCCTCCGCCTTCCTCCCTACAATAATTTAGAGTGAGGATTTCAAAACACCTGATACCATCATGTTTACTTTCGAGGCGAATTTGTTTAGTTGTTCCGCTATCGAAAAACTCCACAAACAACCATTAGCTAGTCATTTTGTTAGCCGAGTTTGTTTGTTTGTTTATAGGCCTGTGTTTTTTCGGAGGTACTTACAGTGTTTTGGTCATTTTTCTTCTCCGAATTCCTTTTTTCTGTGTTTAGCTAGGGGAAGGATAGAAAAAGTAACTAATGTGTATTTTACTCTTTAGTTTGTACTTTGTGTATTGATGTAATATTGTATAGGTTTGCATGTGTGTTTACGTGTGTGGTTTCTTATGGTCGTGTGCATTTATGTGTATATTTGATTCTGTATGTGTGTGTATATTCATGTGGGCCTCTGTGTGTGCCAGCGTGGGTGTGTGTATGCTTGTGTTTGTGTGTGCCTCTGTGTGTTCTTGTGCCTGTGTGTTTGCGTTTGTGCGTGCGTGTGTGCGTTAGTTGGCAGGCAAGCATCCTTCCGCCGGTAGCCGAGATGCCTGTGCACATCCCGGGCATTTCCTAGAAGAGAGGGGTTCAGGAAGGAGGTGAGGCGAGGGGGGGGGGGTCGAAAGCAAGGTAATTGTAAGGTAAAGGCAGACGAATGTTCACGATTTGTGTGGGTGTGTGTGTGTGGTTAGGTCTTTTGTATCGTCTTGTCTGACTCCCTAGTTTTTGTTTTGTTTCAGTTTTTTTGCCCTTTGTCTTTGCCTCCATCCTCCTCGCTTTCCTCTTTGCCCACCCCCTTCCCACTCCCCTTTGCCCCCACCGCTTAACTATTCCCCCTTCACTCTTACCCTATCGCCCCCCCTTTCTCTCTTCCCCTCTCACTGCTTCTTCCTCACCCTCTCCCCTTCCCACTTCTTTCCCCCTGTCACTCTTTTCCGTCTTCTCTCCTCTCACTCTTCCTCTCGCGCATTCCCCTCTGCTATTCCCCTCTCATTTCTTCTCCCTGGCTCTCCTCTCTCCTCTCCCTCACCTCCCCCTTCCTCTCCCTCCCCCTCCTCCCCCCTCTCCCTCGCCTTCCTCCCCTCTCCCTCACCTCCGCCTCTCCCTCGCCTTCCTCCCCCTCTCCCTCACCCAACGGCCTGTATCCGAATCCAGGGAGCGAAGTCTAATCCTGTTTTCACGATCTCTTAACACTTCCTTAGGCTCGAAGAGTGACGTTTATGACTGTGCTAAAGGGGTCGTCTTCATTGGAGATGGATGGTTAGATGTTATATATCATTATTATTATTATTATTATTATTATTATTATTATTATTATTATTATATATATTATTTATTATTATTATTATTATATTATCATATATTATTATTATTATTATTATTATATATTATTATTATTATTATTATTATTATTATTATTATTATTATTGTTATTATTATTGTTGTTGTTATTTTGTTATTATTATTTGCTATTATACCATTACTACTACTATTATTTATTCACGTTATATCATCATGTTATTGTCATTTTAACGAGATCTTTTTACCTTTGTAAAGTTACACACACACACACACCACACACACACACACACACACACACACACACACACACACACACACACACACACACACACACACACACCACACACACACACACACACACACACACACATACACACACACACACACCACACACACACATACGCACACACACCTATATATGTTTATATGTATATATATATAAATGTATATAGATAGATAGATAGATAGATAGATAGATAGATAGATAGATAGATATTGTTAGAATGAAGTGTTAGTGTGTGTGTTTTTCTGATTATTACTTATGTGATTCATTCGTGTTTCACCTTTATATTTCATGTTCATACCTCTCCATCCAGCACAGTGATCCACCGATTTTACCCATTCAGTTGTGCGAATAAAAGACCCAAACATAAGAAATTAGAGAAAAGAAAGAATACAAATAAAAGACGGAACAGTACAAATAGAACGCGTCATATTTCCTTGCTGTCCGCTTAACCTTCGACCCCAAACGACCCCACTTGACCCCCCTCGATCCCCAGCTGTCTGCGGTCTCGCGTCCCGTGACCCCGTTGTCTCTAGTTCCCTGCTGCCCTTGTTCTCGCTGGGTTGGCTGGGCTCTTTGTTATTTCTGTTCTTGTTTGGGTGTTTTTAGCTATTGGGTTTGTTGTTATGTTGTTCGTGTTGTGCGATTACAACCTTTGATCATTTGGCTGATCTGATGTGGGAGCTTCCTTGGATTTTTTCATTAGATTTTAAGTAGACTGTTACTGCGTCTGATGTCGTCATCGTCGTTAAATCATCGTCTCTATCATTATTTTGTTGCCCTTGTTGTAGCTGCGGTTGCCCTTGTATATATCAAGGACATATTGTTATTATCAGGAACACTGGAACCATGTGTTTCCTCCTCCTTTTTCGACTATATTTTTGGACTTCTCATTTTCTTCTCCGCCCTTTTTTTTCTTTCATCTTCTCATCTCACCATCTTCCATCGCCAGGCAAGCCCAATGGCTGATTCCCCTCCCCCGCCCCCCTCGCCAACCCAAATTTCGTGCCCCATGCCCTGAGGACACACTCATACTATCATTCCGAAGAGATGTTCTACAGTGTATTTTTTTTCTTTTCATTTCTTCCCTCTTTCTCTCATTTCACGGTTTCTCTTTTCTTGCCTTTCCTCTTCCTCTCGCCTTCGTTTTCCTCCCTTTTTCTCTTTTTCTTTCCTTCTCTCTTTCCTCGCCCCGTCGTTCTTCCTCCTCTTCTCCTCCCTCATGCACGCATCTCCTTCATCCCCACTCCTCTTCTCCCTTCTTCATTTCCTCTTTTCCTTCCTTTCCCTCTTCCTTCCACCTTCTCCCTGATTTTCCTTTCCTCTGCTCTTGCTCTCCGCCCGCTTCACTCTTCTTCGCCATCCTTTATCTCCTCCTTCCGTCTTCCCCCACCCTTTTCTTCCTCTTCTCCTCTTCTCTATCCCTCTTCTTCTCTATCGTCTACGTCCTCTTCCCTTCCCCTTTTCTTCTCTGCCCTCTTCCCTATTCTTCTTCATCCTTTCCCTCCTCTTCCTTTCCATTTCTCTCAGCCCATTCCTTCTTCTTCTCCATACTCTACGTCCTCTTCCATTCCCCTTCTCCTCCTCTCTGTCCCTTTCCCTCTTCTTCTCCCCCTCTCCTCCCCACCACCTTCCTCTTCCTCTCCCCCTCTCCTCCTCTTGGCCCATTCCCTCTCCTTCATCCTCCCTCTCCTCCCTCCTCCCCCCCCCTCCTCTCACCGGATGCGCGCCCAATCAGAGCAGTCCTCGGAAGACAGAGAGGCCACAAAATCACGATGGTCCTCTTCCTCCTGTTCTCTTCTTTATTCTATTTTCCTTCTTCTCTTTATTCGTCTCTTTGGCTTCATTCTCCCTCTTTTTAGCTTCCTATTCCTATTATCTCTTGTTCCTTCGTTTTTTTTTTTTTTTTTTTTTGAGAGAGAGAGAGGGGAGAGGGAGAGGGAGGAGAGGCGAGAGGGAGAGGAGAGGGAGAGGGGAGAGGGAGAGGGGAGAGGGAGAGGGACAGAGAGAGAGGGGAGAGGGAGAGAAGAGAGAGAGAGAGAGAGAGAGGGAGAGAGAGAAGAGAGAGGAGAGAGTGAGAGGAGATGGAAGAGGCGAGAGGAGAGAGGGAGAGAGAGAGAGAGCAGAGAGAGGAGAGAGCAGAGAGAGAGAGGGAGAGGGAGAGGGAGAGGGAGAGGGAGAGGGAAAGAGGGAGAGAGAGAGAAGGGCGGGAGAGGAAAGAGATGGCGAGAGGAGAGGCAGAGAGAGGAGAGGGAGAAGACGCCGGAGGGCGAGAAGGGAGAAAGAGAGGAGGAAAGGGGAGAGGAGAGGAGAGGAGATGAGAGAGCAATGGGAGAAGAGAGAGGGAGGAGAGAAGAGGGAGAGGAGAGAAGAGAGAAAGAGAGGAGAGGAGAGAGAAGAGACAGAGAGAATGAAGAGAGAGGAGGGAGGGAGAAGAGAGAGGAGAGACCGTGGAGGATAAGAGGAGAGAGGGAGGAGAGAAGGGAGAGGAGGAGAGGGAGAGGAGAGAGAGAGAGAGAGAGAGGAGGGGAGAGAGGAGATGAGACGAGGAGAGAGGAGAGAGAGGAGAGAGGAGAGAGAGGAGAGAAGAGAGAGGAGGAGAAGAGAGAGTGGAGAGAGAGAGAGAGAGAGGAGAAGGATGGAGAGAGGAGAGGAGAGAGGAGAGAGAGAGAGAGAGAGAGAGAGAGAGAGAGAGAGAGAGAGAGTGAGCGAGCAGAGAGGGGAAAGCAGAACATGAGATTTCGAATTATCTTTACCTTTTTTAGTATACTATTTTGTTTTTTTCTCTTTTGGGTCTTGAGGAGATCTTGTTGAATGAGTGAACTGAAATGAGGAATCGGGAAAACGAAGTGAGGAAAAAATATTATTGAATGAGGAAAAAAATAGAATGGGTAAGGGTGATTAGTAGGAACAAGATGAGGGAGAAGGGAAAGAAGGGAGAGAGGAAGAGGAACTTGAGGAGGAGAAGGAAGAGAGAACTTAGGAGGAGAAGGACAGAGGCAGAAGGGGAAGAGGAAAGAGGAGGAGGAGAAGGAAAGGAGCAGGAGGAGAAAGGAGAAGGAAGAAGAGGAGGGAATAGCAGGACGAGGAGGAGAGGATTAAATAAAAAATCTGAATTTCTTTTTTATGTGTAAGAATTTAACGTACGCAGAACAAGTGCCAGTATTTCGGCCCAAAATTCACAGTTCGGTCTATGAATCAAGACACCAAGGAATCTCGAGTATCCGGTTAAGAGAAAGAAAAATTCGATTAACCGGATTGCATAGACATTTTCATTTCAGTTTAACACTTTGGGCAGAGCGAGAAAAGGTGTGAATTCGCTCTCTCTCTCTCTCTCTCTCTCTCTCTCTTCTCTCTCTCTCTCTCTCTCTCTCTCTCTCTCTCTCTCTCTCTCTCTCTCTCTCTCTCTCTCTCTCTCTTCTCTTCTCTCTCTCTCTCTCTCTCTCTCTCTCTCTCCTCTCTGTCTCTCTCTCTCTCTCTCTCTCTCTCTACTCTCTCTCTCTCTCTCTCTCTCTCTCTCTCTCTCTCTCTCTCCTCTCTCCCTCTCCCTCTCTCTCCGTCTCTCTCCTTATATAATTTATGTAACTGATCATTGTATAGAGTAAATGGTAGAACATAGGAATCAGACCAACACGTAAATATAAACACATTTTTTTCGAGTAGAGAGCCTAGATGGCCAAATGACTATAGAGACGGAACAGGAGAAGGAACAGACAGACAGCGAGAAGGAAAGGGTGGAAGGAACCCGGACAGACCTAACCGCGGAAGACAGGCGAAGGCAGATGACCAGACAAACAACCACAACAGAGACCACAACAGTTTTAGATCATCTCACCACAAGGCAACCACAGGGACCACCTCCCTGTCTCTTTCCGGTCTTCGTCCATCTCTTCCACAAGATGGTGTGTCTGTGTGGCTGTCTGTTTCATTATCTGTATTTGTATTTCTGTCTCTCTCTCTCTCTGTCTGCTGGTCTGTCTGTCGTCTGTTGTCTGTCTGTCTCTGTCTGTCTGTCTGTCTCTGTCTCTGTCTCTGTCTGTCTGCTGTCTCTCTGTCTCTGTCTCTGTCTCTGTCTCCTCTCTCATTCTCTGTCTCTCTCTCTCTCTTCTCTCTTCTCTCTCTCTCTCTCTCTCTCTCTCTCTCTCTCTTCTCTCTCTCTCTCTCTCTCTCTCTCTCTCTCTCTCTCTCTCTCTGCACACACACACACACACACACACACACACACCACACACACACACACACACACACACACACACACACACACACACACACACACACACACACACACACACACACACAGAGCACCCCCCCCCCTTCCCCTCCTCTTCAGAAAGCCCCCCCCCCCCCCGGACCTAGCGCCTAAAAGCTTCCGGCCGCTCGCTCTCGAAACCCTTCGTTGACAACATTGATATTTTTGGCGGGAAGTGGGAATTTATCGGTTTGTTTTGCCTGTTCATCGAGTACTCTTGGCATGTGAGATCGGGTGGAGATTGCACGGAGGGCCGAGTGTCGGTGTCGTTTGCTCTTTCGCTCTGTCGCTCTTTTGCTCTTTTTCGCTCTTTTCTTTCTTTCTTCTTCTCTGTCGCGCTACATTTTGTTGCGTTTGTCTTCTCTCTTTGTCTGTAGATTTTCTCTCTCTCTCTCTCTCTCTCTCTCTCTCTCTCTCTCTCTCTCTCTCTCTCTCTCCTTCTCTCTCTCTCTCTCTCTCTCTCTCTCTCTCTCTCTCTACTACGTATTTGTATTTATTGAAATATCCCTTAGATTTTCAAGTTTGACCAAGTTCTGAATTGCAAAAAAGTATTCCTAACGAAATAAAGAAAATGGATTTCACCGGTGACTTGCATATTCCCGTTGAGAGCAGTATGTGTGCGTTACGTGTGTGTGTTTTTGTCTCTGTATTTATGTGTGATTTTTGTGGCTGTTTCTGTGTCAGTGGCCTAAGCTGTGGCTGTGGAGGGGCTTAGGCTTGGAAAGTTGCTGCTCAGTCACTGGTGGCGAGTCTATTTGTTTGGAGGAAGGAGAGGGAGAGAGTGTGAATGTGAGAATGAGTGAGAATGAGTGAGAATCAGAATGAGAGTAAGTGAAAGAGTGAGAGAGATGAGAGAGTGAAAGAGTGAAGATCAGAGAGAGTGAGGATCAGAGAGTGAGATGAATGATAGGCAGTGAGAATGAGAGAGCGGAGAGGGAGAGGGAGAGGAAGAGGGGAGGGGAAGGAGCGGAAGGAGGGAAGGAGGGAAGGAGGGAAGAGGGAAGGGGAAAAGGGAAAAGAAGAGGGAAAGAGGTAAGAGGAAAGAGGGAAGAGGGAAGGGGAAGAGGGAAGAGAGAGAGAGAGAGAGGGAGAGAGAGAGAGAGGAGAGAGAGAGAGAGAGAGAGAGAGAGAGAGAGAGAGAGAGAGAGGAGAAGAGGGAGAGGGAGAGAGAGAGAGAGAGAGAGAGAGAGAGAGAGGAGAGAGAGGAGGGAGGAGAGAGAATGAGAGAGAGAGAGAGAGAGAGAGAGAGAGAGAGAAAGGAGGCGAAGGAGGAGCGTGTGAAAGAAAAAAAATAGAAAGAGGGGAAGAAGAGAGTAAAAGTAAGAGAGGGAAAAGGAAAGGAGAGAGAGGGCAAGGTGGCGAGAATTGGTAGACGAGGAAAAAAGTATTCGGACTGACATGAAAAGGTAAATGCAAAGGAGAAAAGGAAAATAGTTTTGATTGAACAGGGTGGCGGGGGAAGCGGAAGGAAGAGAAGGAGAAAGGAAAGGGAAGAGGAGAGGCGAAAGGCAATGAAACTTTTACCTTTTGCATTCTCTCCTCCTTTAATTCCTTTTTTTTTCTTTTAATATCATTATCCTCTACCTCAACACCCGTCCGTTCTCCCTCTCCCCTGTGTTCGCCCCTCCTCCCTCCCACGTCTTTGCCCCTCTCCCCTTCCTCTTCCTTCGTCCCCTCCCTCAACCCCCCTTCCCTTCCCCCTCTCCCTCCCGCGCCTTTGCCCTTCCCCCACTCCCCCGTCTTCGCCCCTCTCCCCCCTCCTCTTCTTCCTTCGCCCCCTCTCCCCCCTCCTCTTCTTCCTTGTCTCCCCTTCTCCCCTCCTCTTTTCCTCCTCCCCCTCCTCTTTCTTCTCCCTCTCCCCCTCCTCTTCTTCCTTCGCCCCCTCTCCCACCTCCCCCGCCCTCGACCCCCAATCTGCGGGCGTCATCTCGCGTGAAGCCTTCCCGAAGAGGGTCCCAGAATTAAACACGGGCGTCTTGGCTGCCATCTTGAGACTTCCACGCCTCCTCCTCTTTCATCTCGCATTTTCTTCATCGGCCTTTATTTACATATTTCTTATTTTTTCCCCTTTGCTTCTCCTCATCTTTATCTTCCTCGTTTTGCGGATATTTCTTCTTTTTTTATCTTCTCTCTCTCCTCTTCTTCGTTCCTTTATATTTTATGCATGATTTTTTCGTACTCTCTCTTATCCTCTTTTTTCTCTCCCTTCTTCATACGCCTCTCGACTCCGTCTTTATTTCCCTCCTTTACTCTTCCTTCTTTCTCAATTTCATCTTCTCTCCATTCCTTCTGATACTCCTATCTTCCTCCTTTTCTATCCTCGCTACAGAGGACAATGAAAGAGGAAAGAGAGGGAAATGGGAAAGGGTAACGCGTAAAGAGTAGCAGGAAAGGGAAGACGAAAAGAGGGGAAACGGGAAGGGGCAGGGAGAAGTGGGAAAGAAAAGGAGAATAGGGAAAAGAAGGTAGAAGGAGGAAGGGAAAGGGAAAGGGGAAGGGAGAATGATGGGAGAGGGAAAAGGGAGGAAGGGGAAGGGTGAAGGTGTGAGGAAAAAGGGAGGAAGGGGAAAGGGGAAAGGAACCGGGGAAAGGGGAGGAAGGGGAGGGGGCAACGAAGCCACACTGTCTGCCGCACCTGCCTTCGATGCTTGCCAGGGCTTGTGGGAGGGAGGGCGAAGGGGACGAGGAGGGGGTAAGAAAAACTGGGAAGGGGGGAGGAGGGGAAGTTATGGGGAGGGAGAGGTAGTGGAGGAGGAGGGGGAGTAGAAAGACAGGGAAGGGGTAGAGAAGAGAGGACTGGGGAGAGAATGGGGGAGTAGGAGGGGCAGAGAGGGATGGGGAAGGGGTTTTAGAAAGAGAGGGGAGCGTAGAGCTGAATGGACGATTGGGGGAGACAGAGGGAAGAGGATAAAGAAAGATGAGAAAATGAACAGGTGCAAGATAAAAGCTCTATGGAAGAACGGCAAAGGAAAATTAAAAGCAAATAACGAATAGAGAAAGGGGACAAAAGAATAGAAAGGCTGATAGGGGAAACTAGCAAATGAAAGAGAGCGAAATGGGAAGAAGGAAGAGAGACGAAAAGAGGGGAAGAAAGGAAGAAGTGAGAAAATGGAGGGGCGAGGGGAAGGGGGTTGGGGAGACGTGACGGAAGCGGGTATTTTAAAACTCTCGTTGGAGGCAATTAGTGGTTCGGCCTCAGTGGCAGCGGTCAGCGATGGGTCGGATGGCTTGCTCTCAGACTTGCTTCTCAGACTCCAAGGTTTACTCCCAGACTTGATCTCAAACTTGCTCTCAGACTCCCAGGCTCTCAGACTTGCCCTCAGTCTTGCTTTTCGGTGTATGCTCGCAGATTTGCTCTCGGATATTACTGTCTGCTTCTTCACTTGACTTCCTATGGCATTTCGCTCGGCCGGATCGCGAGCATGAAATGGACACTTGCTCGCTCGAATGGCTTGCGGTCTGGCTTGTTAGGTTAGATCGATGGTTCAGCTGTTCGGTTGAGGGGCGAGGCTTGGGTTAAACGGTGTGGTTGCTGGTTTTACGAGGAGTTAGGCGGTTGTTTGCTTAAATAATGGGTTATAGTAGTTGATTTGATTGCTGATTTATTTGCAGTTAAAAGGTTTTAGGTTGGTGGGTGAATGAATAATTAGTGGATAGATTGTTTGGCTTGCTTGGTGGTTGTAGATTTGGGTATTGCCACTAATGCGTTATTTTTTGTGTTGATTTATTTCAATCAAACTGGAGATTCCTCGTTAAAAGTGTAGTTGATCACCCCGATGTGTGGTCAGGTTAAAATTCGGTTGCAATATGTCGGGTTAGCTTCTCGGCTGGTTAACGAACGAGCTACGTGGGCAGTTGAATGAAAAAGCAAAAATTCCGGAGCAGGATCTGCAGATAATTAACAGGTGGAACGACGGGCTGGCAAAGTGGGTTGCTAGTTGGCCGGTTGGCTGAATGGCTGGCAGGGGCGAGGGCGGCGCTGGAGGGGTGGAGGGTGGGGGCGGTGAGCGCGGCACTGGGGTGAGGACGCACGGGTGGCAGGTGGCAGGCTGGCACCCGGGAGGGGGAGGGAAGATGGCACAGGCACCTGGGAGGGGGGGCAGCCTGGCACTGAGTGGGGGGCGGGCATCGGAGGGCCGGGCAGCAGACGCCGCGCCGCCCGGGTCAGTTGGCGTTCGGGAGCCGAGGCGAGCGCGCGTCGCCGAGTGACTGGCACCTGCTAGTGGCACTGTGCGTGTGCGTGCGCGCAAGCGCTCGGGAAGGAGACAAGAGAGCATGTGAGGAAAAATCGGCAGAGGAGCCGACCCTACCATCGCCCTGCCCCTTCTACCCTGCCGAGAGCGACCCTGGCCATGGCAGAGCGCGGGCGTGAGGGAGAGGGTGTGCGCACCGCCCCAGTAAGTTTACATAATGGGCGTGGGTGTAGGTGTGAGCGTGAGCGCGGGCGTCCGTACAGTGCGTGAGGGAGTGAGCCACTTACTGGGTGATTGTGACACGACCGACTTGCTCGGGGAGAGCTGAGGATGCCGAGGGAGCCGACAGATCAGCGTCCTGCCGGGGAAGCATCTGCCCTAAACTCATTCACAAATCCCCGGCGCCCGGCGCACGAGGCACTGGTCGGACCCGAGCCGCGGATGCCACCACAAGGCGCTGCGAGGAGACGATGAGAGAAATGGCCCTCCGACGACCGCCGACGGGCATGCGGCCTTTGTTTGTTTGTGTTGGTAGAGCGCGCGCGTCCGGAGGTGTGGTCCGAGGGGGCAGGTGTTTGTTCGTTTATGTGCAGGTGTGAGCGGTTGCAAGTATGTATGTGCAGTGGTCTAAATAGGTAATACGCTAGTGTAATAAAAGAATGATAATGTGAAGCTGGTAAATGAAGACAGGTAGATAAATGGATAAATAGATAGATAAGTGGATTGATACTGATAGATAGACACGGAGACAGATAGACATACAAAGAGAGAGAGAGAGAGAGAGAGAGATACAGAGACAGACAGACAGATAAATGAATAGGTAAATGAATATTGCAAGCAAGAATAAAAAAAAACTTGACTCTAGACCCAAAAGGCGTTCCTTCTTGCCACCGCTGAGGGTTTTGACTAATTCTACAACTGTAGAGATTTTCCGCTCTGTTGAACTCCTGCCTAGTTATCACAGGGGAGCGACGGGGGGCGGGTGCTAAGGAGCCAAATATCAAGTCTCTTTTTACGGTGGAGAGAAGTGGGGAAGAAGGAAA
>NW_020870096.1:300511-305511 GCF_003789085.1 Penaeus vannamei | reverse complement strand
CGCCCCCGTGGACTTGAAGCCATCCACGTGTTCTTGTGTACCTAACCCTGTGTTGTGCGGGCATTGAAGTGAAGAAAATCTTTGTAACTTAGAGTGGACTTCCTAAGAACATTGGAACAATTTCGTTTGCCGATAGAAGAGAACGGAATTGACCATCGTGTGAACATTTGAAATCAGTTAAAATCAGAACCTTGAACTAGCGTTTGAGCCCATTTGCTGGTCTCTTCGCCGCCCGCGCGCCCTTCGCTCGTGCCTGTGCGTGGGCGCCGTGACGCAGCGCAGCCAAGGTGCGTTACAGAGAGGACTCGGACGGTCGCTTCCTCCCGCGTGACCCTCCTATATGCAAACAAAAGCGCGTCGGCTCCGACTTCGCCTCCGCCGCCCACGCAGCCACCGACGCCCTCCTCAGGAGCCCCGGGCCCCCCAGACCCCCCCGCGGCAGCGCCTGCAGCAGCCCGTCCGCCGCCGCCGCGCCGCTCCGCCGCAGGGACAGGGTATCTATGTCCTTCTCGGTGGCCAACCCGGGGTCGTCGTATGCCGCAGCGAGCGCAGCCCAGGGCGCCTGGACACCTGACCAGGACTCCGTCGTCTCGGGCTTCACCGACGCCAGCATCTACGCGTCGCTCCAGCGCCACCCACAGGCCGGGCCCTTCTCGCACCCGCAGCACTTCCAGCAGCAGCAGTACCACCAGCAACAGCAGCAGCAGCCTCCGCCGCCCCACCTCAGGCGCAAGGCGTCCTTCGTGTCTCTCCGGAGCGCCAATGCTCGGCCCCTACACAAGAGAGGAAGGTGAGGGCTCCGCTGTGCGTTGGCATGTCCATAGTTCTTTCTTTCCAAATAGCTTTAATCATTGTATCACCTTTTTAGTGCTCACCTCTATATCCAGAATGAAGTTCTCATAGATATCTACATCAGATATCTCATATATGTCTATATTAATCCCAACACGATACCAGTACAAGCTCCCTCAACGCTCAGGTAGTTAGATCTAAGATCAAATAAATACTCACTTCCTCTGAGCTCTACAGCCCATCAGGCCATCACTGTATCCATACACGAAGATCATTAGTGCTAACCCTGTTCCGCCGTCTCGCTGAACCTCGATGTCCGTCTGTTCCTTTTGGGGGACGTCGAAGCGTCACCTAATTGATCCTGGCGTCTTGTCTCTCTTCGGGATGAGCGACTTGATCTCTCGGGGCCGCAGTCGGTATCGGACGTGGAATAGAAATAGAAACAGAATAGAACCAAAGCGGGCCGTACGGTTTAGCCTCGAGGATACATTCCGTCTTTCCATTTTGTTAAGCATGTAGGAGACTAAGAGAGAGGGGAAGGCCGCCGTTTCCAGGCAGAAAGATTCGTGCATATGACAGATGCTTATAATTACTAATTACTACTACTACTAATAAGATAATAGCTAATGATAGTAATGATGATATTGATGATGACAATGATAATGGTGAATATAATGATAGTGATTATGATAATGACAAAATGATGATAATGGTGATGATTATAATAATAAAATGATAATGATAATGATAATGATAACGGAAATGATAACCATAAAAAGATAACGCTGCAATAGTTCTCTCCGAAGGACAACAGAAATTGCTAATATAACCGATGTAGTTCCTTAACCCATTTTAACGCGCGTCAGACGCATCTCGTTAAGTGTCTCCAAACTGGCTTGTTTCTCTGTGATAAGTTAATGAACTTGCAAATTAACATTTTCTTGAGTGTCCAACTCTTGATTGTCAAAGTCACTGGATTTTGAAGCAGAATTGAAGCTTTTTATACAGGATAGGCAATCTCTCTCTCTCTCTCTCTCTCTCTCTCTCTCTCTCTCTCTCTCTCTCTCTCTCTCTCTTTCTCTTTCTCTCTCTTCTCTTTCTCTCTCTCTCTCTCTCTCTCTCTCTTCTCTCTCTCTCTCTCTCTCTCTCTCTCTCTCTCTCTCTCTCTCTCTCTCTTCTCTCTCTCTCTCTCTCTCTTTCTCTCTCTCTCTCTCTCTCTCTCTCTCTCTCTCTCTCTCTCTCTCTCTCTCTCTCTCTCTCTCTCTCTCTCTCTCTCTCTCTCTCTCTCTCTCTCTCTCTCTCTCTCCCTCTCTCCCGTCTCCCTCTCCCCTCTCCCTCTCCCTATCCCGTCTCCCCTCTCCCCTCTCCCCTCTCCCTCCCTCCCTCTCATTCTCCCTCCCTCCCTCCCTCCCTCCCTCCCCTTCCCTCCCTCCTCATTTTTTTAAGTTCATCTCCAGAAGCTGTCCATCATGTATAATCAGCTGTAATAACTTGAGCAAGTCGTCAGCATTCTTAAGTCTGTTGCTGGAATCGTTAGCCAGTTGATGGAATGAGGGGTATTGGAGAGAAGACGAGGGGGAGAGGAAGAGGAGAGAAGGGAAGGAGAAGACGGGAAAGGGGGAAGGGGAAGAAGAAGAAGGAGAAGGAGAAGGAAAAGAAGAAAAATAATAATAAGAAGAAAGGTGACAAAGGAGAAGAAAAAGTAGATGAAAAAATAATGAATTAATAAATAAGGAGGAAATAAAGGAAAAGTGACAAGGAGATTTTATGATGATAAAATCAAGAATAAAAAACAAAGTTTAGCAAGATCGAAGTGGGGTTCACAGGAGGATGGAGAAGAATCTCTTTCTTCTCCATCCAAGAGGAGGGAAAGTAGGAATAAATAATGATGACAATGATGATGATAATGAATATGATAATGATGACAATAACAAGAAGGTGAGAAGGACTGTATAAAGAGAAAAAGAGAAAAAAAGATAAAATGTAGGGGGAAAATAGCAAAAAGAGAAAAGAGAGAAGATAAAAGATAGGGGGTTAGCAAAAATAAATAAATAAATGAATAGAAAATAAATGAAATAAGATTTTTAAAAAATAAATAAATAATATGGGGAAGGAGGGAGAGACAGAGGGGGAGGGAGAGAGTTGCAGACACGCCCTTCTTGCCCCGAAAAGCCCAGCCAACATGGCCGCGGACTCAAACTGCCAAATTTGTTTCCAGAACGTTTTTACATTTTTTTTTTCTTGTCTCGGAAGGAATCTGATTAGATATGCCCTTGATAATGAGCTCGTTACGCCCGCTTACAGAATTTTCCTAACTGGGAAAATTGATTGTGTGATGGCTTGTTTTCTTGAATTGGTTGTTTGTTTTATTCTTGTTAAATCGTCTTGTAGATTCTTCTTATTTTCTCCTGGATTTGGTGGTTAGTGAGGTTGCAAAAAAGTATATTTATTAGTGATAAATTTCTTATTAGTTTTATTGATAGTGATGATGATGGTGATGAAGGCGATGATGACGATTAGAATTTAACTACCGGTAGTGATGATAATGGTTCCGGTAAAATTAGTGATGACGGATTGGTTATTAAGATATTATGAAGATTTTAAGGTTACAAATATATTAATGATCATAATTTGATATTTATTCGTCTATTGTTATTAATGATGAAATTATATGGACTAAAGATATAACAAGAAACAAACAAACGAGCAACCAACAGCAGCAGGAAAATCAAAATCAAAATAGTTTCAAATCAATGAGTGGCAAACTCTACGGTTAAAACTCTCCATGTTTCACCCAAGAAGCCCGCCAATACATCGCTGTTGACAGTCCCAAGATTTTTTTCTTTCTTTCTTTTTCTTTGTATTCGAGAAGGATCTCATAAATTACGTAGTTCTATTTCGTTAAGAGAATATTTGACGCTCCGAATAGCGAAGATTGTCAAGGGTCAACCATTTTTTTCTTAGATTTATAAACAACGTAGAGCATTCTGTCGACCTTCTCGTGAATTCCCGAAAATAATGTGAGGGGGACCTTGTACCCCCTCCTCCCCCCCTCCCCCTATCCCCCCTTTGTCAATGGCATTGGAATTCTCTAATTGCAAAAACACTCTTTGATTGACTTGAAACCTTGATCCACTGAGATAATTGTAGGATTTCCGAGTCCTTAAGGAGTCTTAGCGCGCCAGATGAGCAGATCATGAGCGGCGGCTCTGTGTTCTCTGGTCGTCCCCCTTCTCTTATTCCTTTCTTTCTTCTCTTCTCTTTTTCTGCGTGGCGTTCGTGTTTTTTGTTTCTTTCTTCTATATTTTTTTCTTTCTTTTGTTTTTAAATTTTCTTGTTTTTTATTTTTTTCGTCTTCCTCTTTCTTCTTTTTTTTTCTTCCTCTAGTTTTTTTCATCTCCATTTCTTTCTACTATTTTCTTTTCTTTTCTTTCTTTTATCATAATCAACTGTAAGAACGTATTAACCGGTAGAGGAATCAGGAAACACGAGAGAAAAAAATATAAAAAACCTAAAAAAAAAAAAAAAAAAAAAAAAAAAAAAAAAAAAAAACACGAAGGGAATTAAATCCAAAAATATATTGGTCCTCTTTTGACTTCCTTCGTAGCCTGCCTTTCTTACCTTTCTTTCTTACCGCGTACCGCCCCCCCCCCATTTCCCCCCAACATGCCTGTCTGCAGTTTATTTAGGCATTTGTGTTTTGTCTCGGGGACGGAGCTGAAACTTTGTTTCATTCGCTGATTCATTTTTTCGTAACTTTTGAAAGACAACTTCGGATTGCAGGCCATCGTTTTATATTTGTTTGTTTACATTACATATATGTTTTTATTAAGTACTTATTGATAGATAGACAGATAGATATAAACACACGCACACGCACACGCACACGCACGCACGCGCACACACACACGCACACGCACACGCTCACACACACACGCACACACACACGCACACACACGCACACGCACACACACACACACCACACACACACACACACACACACACACACACGCACACGCACGCACGCACACGCACACACACACACACACGCACACACACGCACAACACGCACACACACACACACACACACACACACACACACACACACACACACACGCACACGCACACACGCACACACACACACACACACACACACACACACACACACACACACACACACACACACACACACACACACACACACACAC
>NW_020870096.1:293011-295511 GCF_003789085.1 Penaeus vannamei | reverse complement strand
TTAAGAGCTTTAAATTATATTCTTCTCTTGAAGGAAGATGTATTTTAAACAAATATAGAATTTAAAAATATTTTGAGAGCTTCACACCTAACATAACATAATAAACAAATTAGAAAACCTGATACCACTAAAAAATCTAATATATTTTTCTACAAAACTTGTAGGGCCATACACGAGCTGTATTGACTGCGAGTGCTCGACGACGCGATTCCGCTCACAATGAAAGGTTCTACGAGGAACATGAATACGAGAGAAGAGTGCGTAAGCGAAAGGCTCGGCTCATAACAGCAGCTGAAGAGGCTTTCACACACATTAAGCGAATGCATGAAGAGCAGGGTAAGAAATTCTGTTATAGATAAAGAATGCGAAAAAGAAATCCTTACATGTGTGGTGTTCATTTTAGATATTCTTTTATTTAAGGGTCAAAATTGAAACATCAAATCTTTCTTTGACTTATGAAAACTGTTGATTTCAGGTCCAAGTGCTCCAATGGATCCTCATGAAGCAGCCCAGTCCATATTCCCCTCTTTAGCACGAGCTTTGCAGAAGTATCTGCGCATCACAAGGCAGCAGCCAAGACACACCATGGAGTCGATCCTGAACCACTTGGCCATCTGTCTTGCACATGATATGAGTCCCCGGGCATTCTTAGAAAAGTATCTCTTATCATCGCCTGTGTTACAGGTTAGTTTCATAGAATTATCATTGTGCTTTTATTACAGTAATAGTGGGCAAACTTTGCTTTTAGTGAAGGCAGAAAGTAAATTTATGTCCACTTTGATGTTTTTTCTGTCTTTCATACTACTATTGTACTATTCTATTTTTAAAACTCTTTTTTGTAAAATCTCTAGGATATCTAACCATAATCTTTGCATTTACAGAATGATAAAGAACACCGAGGAGTCCAGTCATGGGGTCTTGTGTGTGACCAGCTTCTTTCTCGAGCAATCGATGAAGGCACCATTTTCCAGCTACGCCAAGCAGATGTGTGTCTTCTGTGCAGTGTCCATGCTATTCCACACTTTTCTATAGCAGAGGAAATCATTCACCCGAAAAGCAACAAATTTGTTCTCAGGCTGAACTCAGAAACCAGTGTATAATTCTATCATTTTTGTGACAAAATGGACTTATAGAATTTTCGGACAATTTAAAGTGTTGAGTGCGATAAAGAACGCTACATTTACTGGTTCCACTGACATTCAAGTGATACCCATGTGTGTCAATGTGTTCCCTCTGCCTACCATGCCAAAGTTAATAGACAATTCCCAGTTAACTGTGTGAATCAACTCTCAAATTATATCATGTTCCTGATGATACTCTAACCTGAAATGGAATAGGACAACATTGTTGTCTTCATATTCATTATATGTTGTTTGCATAAAAAAATGTTAATGTCATGTTCACAAAAGTTATGCTTAAAAGTGAGAACCAACGAGTGTATTAGAGGTGTAGAGAGAATGGACATCTCGTCATCCCTTTGGAAACGTGAGGACAGTACGTACCCATACACCCAAAAGCTTTGTAAATGGTTGTTGTCTGATCAAGAGAATCAGAAGTAGAAAAACTGCACAAGAAGTACACCTCATCCCACCTGAAGCTTCCGTTGTGCTGGCCCTTATTTGTTGTTGCCTTACGATCTAAGCTATAAAATTTGTCTTTGTTTCTTTCTTTGTGTTCTGTGTACCTTTCCTTATGATCAGAGGACAAAGACCCAGTGCACAGTCAAGGAACAGGTTGTATGTATTAATTTCCTAAGCTCAAATGTGTATACCTTTATTATACCCAAGAACAGAAAGTTCACCACTTTCTAGTCGTCTGTTATACATGTAGATCTGTGTGAATGGATTTTTGTAAAGGAGCATGCTATGAGGGATGTAAAAGTAAAGTGTAATTATGTTGCATAAGTAAGTGTAGTTTAAATTAACATTCTCAAGAACATCATTTCATAGTAAATAATTCATTCATTGCTGTTTATTGTGCATGCTGTACCTCAGATGTTACAGTGCCATGCTGAGAGAAGCACAATTGTGATGTCTCTGCACTCGTCATTTTTTATGTAAGAGTAACATTGAAAAGGTAAAAATCAATTATCATCATCATTATTATTATTTCTATAATTGATAATGTAATGCAATATGTCAGTTATTTGACTTTTTTATATTAACTTTTTATATTTTTGTTCAGTTGCATCTAGGCATATATGAGATATTGGAATGCTTGAGGGTTGTTTCTTGCTAGCAAAGCAAGGATGAAGAAGTCCATCAAAATGTTCAAGAACGAAGTATAATTTGTTTGTTTTCATCATTTAGTGACTGCCTAGTTTCTCAAAGCCAATATTGTGTTCTGGGCATAGTTCAATATTCAGGCTGTTAGTGTCATGTGTTTTACATGTCGTTTGTCATCCCTATGCTTCTCTTAGCAAAAGTTGTAAACCAGTACAAGCCCCTGCGATGGCATGTGAAATTAAGTTCCATCTGGTGCGATTATGTTTTTACGTTAG